>JAZAYU010001546.1:0-31194 GCA_038501625.1 Corbicula japonica | reverse complement strand
AAACCATTAATGCTACAGTTAATGGTGAACTTGGACTTTTTCCATTATCAGTGATAAGAAAAGTTCGCATAATTAAATATTGGTTCAAATTTTACAAAATCCAGATTCATTGCTATATAAAATTATGTTTATGAAAGACAATAATGACAGATATATAAATTCTTGGACAATAGAAGTAAAAAACATGTTAAATGAAATTGGCTTTGGATATGTATGGACTAGCAATAATATTAATAGTACTATTATCAATCAGATAGGCCAAAGAATTCATGATACATATGTACAATTATGGTTTTCTCAGATAAGCTCATACAGTAAATTAGATACATATTCTTTATTTAAGACAAGTTTCGAATATGAAAAATATTTAGATGCAGTTAGTAACAAATCTCATAGAGAATGTATGACGCGATTAAGATGTTCTTCACATAAATTATTTGTAGAAGAGGGTAGATATAGAAACATAGACAGAAATGAACGAATTTGTAAACGATGCAATATGAAAGCTGTTGAAAACGAATTTCATTTTATTCTCGTATGTCCTTTTTACAGAGAACTCAGAATTACATATGTACCGAAATATTATTATAGTTGGCCGACAATTCAAAAGTTCAAAAGAATCTTTGAAACTAAACAAAAATCATTGTTGGTCAAATTAGCTAAATTTATTTTTCTAGCAAATAAGAAAAGAGATAGCTTTATTTAAGTTATGTTTTATTGCTATTTTACTTTGCCTTATATGAAGGCATTGAGTAACGCTTTATCGTTGTATAGATAATTGTTATAGAAAATATTTGTATTTTTTCGCAACATTCCTTTGTTAACATACTTTTCTCTATGTATATGTTTATGTTGTAAACCGCCGTCAAATGATGGCAAAAAACATGTATAATGTTTATGCCAATAAAAGAACTTTGACTTGATGGAAATCACCAAGCTGTGAAGAAACGTAAATTATTTGGTTCGCTAATTTGCCCTGACAATGATTCAAGTGTTTCGGATAATTTGACGTCCGAAGTAGATAATAACCAGAGTACGTGTGATCAGGACGATATCTGTTCAGAAATTGTATAATTACTTAATGGATCATAAGATTTAGGGATTGTTGTATGATTTTCATTCATTATTAGTGTTAGGTGTTTTTCGATATGTATGGACACTTTGGCAACACTTAGGGCTGCATTTGTGGGAATTTTATGAAAGAAATGTGGTAACTGTAATGTAATTCTTGATAAAGAAATAGTTATTTCTTTCAAAATATGAAATTAGTTTTGATGAGCATGTTATAAAACTATTTATACATGTTATGATGGATATTTGTAGAATTGCATTAAAATTAGAGATATTTTGACTTATATGACCAACTTTGAAGGAATATAGTAAAAATTTAAGCCTGGAAGCCCCTGTCTTTTTTGTTTTTGTTTTGTTTAGAAATATATACTGTGTCATTTTATAGAGTTTAAAAAAAATCTGTCCGTTACAAAAACAGATATATTGATTTTTTTCCAGTCAGGGACTGCATTGTCTCCCTTTTTTGTTGGATATTTTGGTCATTTTAAAAAGTTTTTCTTCAAATATACAAAAAAATATCACATAATTTCACCCAAAACCATACATACACATAATTCCAAACAAAAAAATGCATAGATATAAGGTGTTGATTAGGAATTCCAGATGTAACAATCATTTAAAAGATATATGTGCGTTTTCTCAAAATCCCTTCAAAATGACCGTATAGAGGGGTCTAATAATGAGCGATTACTCAAAAACAAGCGTGGAAAGCTATATTTTTCTTTATATCATTTTGTTTGTAAAGGAATTCTCTTTAATTGTGCAAAGTTTTAAAAAATTCTGTCCGTTAGAACTTATTGTCATTTTTAATCGTGCTAATACTTGCCCATAAAATATCCTTTACTCACTCTTTTAGAGTGAGTAAATCAATTATTCTCTAATGTTCTATACATCACATAATCAACAACAACACCATATTTAGGAATAAGGTTTCGTATTTGCCAGTACTTATATCGAATTCAAACTTAAATCTTAAGTTGAAAGAAAAAATTAAATTTCCTTGAGTAAAAACCAAGACAAATGGAATGGATAGTCTTTCAACAAATAATTATCAACAAAATTAATTTATATAATGCTTAGCAATTACAAAAGTCAAATAAAACATCAATGCCTATTAAAAAAATCGATGTAAAATATAAATATTAAACAATAATGCCTATAATCATAGGGTTAAATACACTGATAATTTGTATCGAAGAGTATCTTTAACGTAACCATCTTGGCTATGCCACTTTCGAACTCACAAGACTTAAATAATTGTATAACATTTATTTTCCGATTCGCTTCAACCGAAAGAATATAAATTATTTATACCGTATTCTAGTTATTCATAGATTAAGTTATGACAATAGGAATAGTCGTATAAGAATTGCTATATCATACCCGAAAAACAACATCAACAACAAAATGTTGAAACATCCATACTAAACTGTAACCGTTTGAATAATGGTATCTCAAAACTGTAAAACTTTCTAAAATTCACTGATAGTGCGAAAGTTTAATGCTGACCATATCAATGTTCCAATTGGAAAACCTTTAACAACACACAAAATTCAAGCCGACATATAATATGGTGTAATATAAATCGATCAGTTATTGTAAACTTATGTTAAGAAAGTAATCATAAATATATAATATTTCTGGCACTAGCAAAAGTAATGTATGCAATTCGAAAATGAGTAATGCTATCAGTTATTTTCCCGTTAAATCTACAGACTGCTGTAATATTGGATGTAAAAATTAGCCAATATAACATACATGTATTAATTAAATGAACGAGATTTGATGGAAAGAAGAAATTACTCTTATCAGTTTTTTCAACATCACAAATAAATGAGTTTAAAATTTTGTATCGTTTCCGTCGTTTGAGACTAAAATTTGAATAAATGCTTAATTCTAAAATAAATTGATAAGCAGAAGTAAAGATGATTTGTGACGTACGTGTGTGCGCTTGATAAAGGTACAACAGCTTTCTTGAAATAATTTCTCATGCCAACCAAGGAACTTTCCTGATCCACGTTCAGTCTTACGCGAAGTTATATATAGTTACAAAAATGAATGTGAGCTACTGATCTAATGTAACAATTAAAAATAAACACAAAGAATATAACTATTATAATATTTGAACGGATCGAATAAGTTGTACCTCGTCATTATAACAGATGGTAGCGCTATCACTATTTCCAAGATTTCACTGAACGTTTTGAAGACAAGAAATCTGCACTTATTTCACGTTTAATTTATGTAGAAAGAAGAACCGTTATGTATTAATGACACGAATTAAACGATTAAATATAATAAGAAAACATTCGGTATCTGTTAGCTACCTTGAATGATCAATTGCGTTTATTAATAATTTATTTTATAGCATTAAGTCTACAAATAAAGCTGGTACCGAGCTTTCCTCGAATCTGTAAGTATTAAGGACAAAGACCGATACGTTAGTTTTCACTTTCTGCAGAAGAGAAAGTTACAAAAAAGGCTTTTATTGTCTTGCAATTACTCAAAACAATTCTTAAACAAAACGAATTTCCATAATAAATTTCAATTGCCAAAAGTCTCCACACAAAAAGACATATTTTCACAAAAAGAATATTCAAGTTCTTTCTTGGGTCGAAATATATGAACGCATTAATGGTCCCCTACTAATACCGGTAGTTACTTGTAAATTTTATATTCGATATTAGACATAATAGTCCATAATTCGACCAGAAAATGACTACCTTTTAACATGCGAACTTCCCATTGTACCGTGGGGCTAAGGTTCGGACCCAAATCTACATCTCGTTATACGCAAACGTTCACGTAGATAACTAACAAGAAGTGATTAAATACAAACCCACGTGTCAGACTGTATATTCACTTTGTTCTTGCTTATCACGACCATTGTGCCACAACACCCACCAAAGCAAACTCCGCTCTTCAAAGCTTATGTCGAAAAACTGCAGAACTTTCCATAGCATTAAGTGATATGCTGGGCTCAAACTGACATAAAGTTATAAAAATCGATGAATTGTTGACCTGAAACTACTTATCATACTAATTATTTTCAAGCTGTTAGCATTTAAATTAACGAATGTCAATAATGAAAAGCAAAACAAATCTTTAAACGGGTTGGATGCTGAAAAACGAATACCAAATTTCAATAAACGATCTATTTGCCTGCACGAACCGATGATTCAGTCCGCTCGACTAAGCAGTCACTTGAACATCAATGTCTTCTTGAACATCAATGTCTTCTTAAAATCATATATGACAAGTCTACCAAGCAATACATTTGTTTAAAAAACCGTTAATGTATTAAACACTTGAAAATTATAAAATCATGTTTCAATAAAGTCGTAAGTCAGCTATAGAAGAATACAAGGCTCTATATATCAATTAGAATATCCCCCAGAACATGTGCGATTTATTTCTAATTAGAGAAAAGTATGGCCTATTCAATTCGTACCGGATTAAACACTCTTAACGTGCTACTGTATACACAAATCTGAATAACAACAAGCGTGAACAAATGCAGAAAAATTATGTTTTCATCATCACTGTTTGCAAATTATCAAATAAAAGTAACGTTCATTTACATTCCTGTATGTTTCTAAAGTTCAACGTTTAAACTTTACATTGACTAGTCAATTCGATATAAGCTTGCACATTTTGCGACGAGATCTCAATTGCGACACCGAATAAGATGTAAAAACATAAACAGCTGTTGTATGGTTATTGGTCTTGTTTCTTCAATTTTATCCCCATATTCCGTAGGCCGTAACCGCATATTGCAGATGTCTTGACAAGCCGATTCGAATCGTAACTTAACCGTTTAAACTCTCAATACTAAAGCCGTCAGGCATAATCAGTACACAAATCGCTATTTGAATTAACAAAAGAAAAAGAAATACAAACGCATTTCCAGAAATGCAATCACTTAGTCTAGGATACATAATTCGGGAACGTCGACTCTGTAATCCCCATGTTCTTCATACAGCAATCATCACGAGGCTTCCCTTACAACTCTGAAAATATCATAACATCTGAGTATCAATTTAATAGGAAACTGATTTTCTTCGAATTAATGTCTTCTCCCAGCGTTGATGTAGCAAGTCAAAGCAATCTTATTTCAAAATGATGGAATCTATATATACTTCTTCCCGCATGTTGCGTTTGAAAAATGCCAACCGGAATAAATTTATTATATACATTATGCCGTTTCCTCCAAAGCACATACATATATTAAAATATGCTATATAAAATGTATTGGCCTTTAATTATTTATTGACAAAACTTAAATAACCGATTCAAATTCATATTATGTGTACCAACAAAACAAGGTAAAACTTGTAAATAAACATATGACAAATAATACGCCTACTGAGCAAAGCTCCCAAATCTATTCTTTTATTTAGGAACATATAAAAGCAATATCAAGAAAAATGAATAATAAGTAATACAAAAATAATTAGTTATGAAACGCCTGGTGTTCTTCCGAAAGGAAAAACAAACGCATTTCGAAAATACAAACACTACTTTAGGATATATCATTCAGGAATGCTGACTCGGTATTCCTTCATTCATCATTCAGCCACCATCATGAGGCTTCCAATTTAAACCTGAAAAGATCTGTGCATTTCAAGATCACAAGGAAAGTGCTAGTCTACGAATAGAATAATTTTCTTTTCCCGACATTGCCCAAGCAAGTGAAATAATCTAATTTCAAAATGATCAATCTATATAAACTTCATCCAAGCAAAGCTTAAAAGCTGGAATAATTTAATGAGATACATAATGTTCAAAGGCATATACATATATAAAATATGCTATTTAAAATATATGTGTCCTTTATCGCTAAAGTCTAATCGCAAAGATAAAAAACAAAATAGATTCATATTGTATCATATGTATCAACAATACAAATTATAAAATTGTAAATGAAAAATTATCCTTCTATTACACAGTGCTCTGTATTACATTTTAAATTTGCACGTATAAACGTAATATCAAAATTATTATTTATGAAAGACGATTTCCTTCCTAAACTCTGAAAACTGACAAGATAAAAACAGATCTGACAAAATAATTTGTCATCGGGTTCCGAATATCGCATTTGTTACCGATTCTCTGCTAAAGTTGCCTCAATATCCTAGCGGCACTTCATGAGGACTTCGTGAATCATCACAACGAAATACCTTGGAGCATACGTGTAAATGATTACGTTAAACCATGAAATAGTACAATTATTAGGACATAAACAATCATCCACGACGAATACTATTATAATAAAACATGAACTAAATGAAAAACCTACATATACTATGCGCCATAATTTGTCTTGAAAAATAATAAAATACAAAAATTCCAATTTAACCTCAAAAATGTGTAAGCTTAACTAATATTCTTTAAAAATATATATATCAATTATTTAAATAAAACACTGACAATATAGTAACTGTACGTCATGCTGTGAGACCGAGTAATGTTACGTAGCACCCTAAATCGTACTGAAACTACATACAAGTTATCAAATAAAAAACAACGGCTAACTCCGGGCCAACCGGTTTAGTAAATGCGACGTCTGGGAGCAACCCAGTTAAGCAAGTACAAAAATAATTTATCAAAAGATAACTGAATTATATAAACTGACCTTAATACTCCTCTTTGTATCACCATTAAATTTGTCGTCGAAGTATCTTTTCAGTACACAAAAGCTCATTCCCACTTATCTCGTGTGTTTTGTCCAATATGTTGTAGTCGTCTTCAATCATGACTGGCAAATATGAAAACCTCGAGTGCAGATAGATTACATTATTGCCTTATATATCCTTTACACCTCGAAATTCTCGTGTATTCTCCCGCCAAGTCACTAAGCATTACCGTAATAAACATAAAACCGTATTTACTTCACTAAACACCAGAACAAATATGTATATCCCAAACGAGAATAATTTTATACAAATGATAAATGTACATTGACTAATATCATCAAATTTAGAACTGCTTTGAAAACCTGTTCAACACCAGTTAATTGACCATTTTGATCTAAAATGTCAGCGATGCTTGTGTACTTAACATCAAATACGCCGGCGTCAACTTGAAATGATGCGCACCGCTCAAAAATCGATCGACGCTATTGTACAAAAGAATTTCAACTTGTCAACAAGCTAGGATGATTTCATTTCTAAATCAGCTGATTGGTTGATTGACATCGTATCTAGTATATTTATTGCTAATTTCTGATCAAGTGCCTTGCGCCGAATTGGCAGTTTGCAACTAATCTATTGCACCTCTATTTACGAAGCCATCACATTTTTTGCTAATTATACAAATGGTTATGCAGTAAATGTTATGCAGTTTATAAAGTTTTACAAATTTTCCTATATGTTGTTAAAATAATTATCAGTCATAATCATTTAATACGTGTATATAGATATGACATCCAGACAGACAAAGTAACAAAGACGCAGTATCTTAATCTCAATTAAGAGGTTGTAAAATTGTCAAGTCGCTAAATATTTCATATCAAATATTTGGTAACTATATATGGTGATCTTGACAACTATCTTTGACTGATTAGCATGGACAGTTTAAGTTGAGATTTCCAACTGGTAACATATATGGTATTCCATAAGAAACTTATTTGTTGTTAAATGTTAAAATATATTATTTGGATTTTCCAAAAGTGAACATTGATATATGTTGTTGCAATTGGTTTTCCATTGCTTACCTGACTGATTAAACGCTTGAAATTTGGAATAGAATTCGTTATTTTATTCAAATAAAACAGTGCCAAAGAAGAGCATATCATAACAATAGAATGTTTAATTAACAAGTATATAAGTTAATTGCTTGACAAAGGTAAGCAGAAATTTCAAAGGAATAAACGTCTCACAGGTGTTGACTTATTCTCGGCTTACGTTAAACTTAGCAGATGTCACGGTTACCGGTAATGTACATATATCTAAATGTTTGAACAATCTTTCTTTAAATAAAACTTCTCGTCTCTAAATATTCGTTCAGCCAGAATAATAAATTTTTTTTTCTGTCCGAAGACTTAGAGAAAATACAGGTATTATTTAATGGGGAAAAAACGGGGTCTACGGATCGGCAGCGTTATATGGGATTTCGCGATATAGCAGATCGCGATATAGCGGAGCTCCATTGTATAAAATGCAGGGAATTTTCCCTTTTCTACACTTCAATACTTCAAAAGATACCTCGAAAAAAGATAGATACTAATTTAACTATTTTCATCTTTGATGTACTTACTTACCTGGACGTTGGTTCCTTCCCCTAAAAAAAAATAAACAAGAGGGCCATGATGGCCCTTATATCGCTCACCTGAGTACAAAAGTACTCTCAGCTTGTGGTTTCAGACAAGAAGATTTTTAAAGTTTTTCCTATATCAGTCTATATAAAATAAAGTGAACCCTGGGGCGGGGCAAATTTTGACCCCAGGGAAATCATTTGAACAATCTTTGAAGATTTCCACTAGAGGGTGCTAAATGCCAAATATCTAAGCTCTAGGCCTTGTGGTTTCAGACAAGAAGATTTTTAAAGTTTTTCCTATACAAGTCTATATAAAATGAAGTGACCCCTGGGGCGGGGCCAATTTAGACCCCTGGGAAATAATTTGAACAATCTTTGTAGAGTTTCACAAGAGGATGCTTAATGCCAAATATCTAATCTCTAGGCCTTGTGGTTTCAGACAAGAAGATTTTAAAAGTTTTTCCGATACAAGTCTATATAAAATGAAGTGACCCCTGGGGCGGGGCCAATTTAGACCCCTGGGAAATAATTTGAACAATCTTTGTAGAGTTCCACTAGAGGATGCTAAATGCCATATATCTAAGCTCTAGGCCTTGTGGTTTCAGACAAGAAGATTTTTAAAGTTTTTCCTATACAAGTCTATATAAAATGAAGTGACCCCTGGGGCGGGGCAACTTTAGACCCCAGGGAAATAATTTGAACAATCTTTGTAGAGTTTCACAAGAGGATGCTTAATGCCAAATATCTAAGCTCTAGGCCTTGTGGTTTCAGACAAGAAGATTTTTAAAGTGTTTCCTATATAAGTCTATGTCAAATGAAGTGACCCCTGGGGCGGGGCCAATTTAGACCCTAGGGAAAAATTTTGAACAATCTTTGTAGAGTTCCACTTGAGGATGCTAAATGCCAAATATCTAAGCTCTAAGTCATGTGGTTTCAGACAAGAAGATTTTTAAAGTTTATCCTATATAAGTCTATGTAAAATGAAGTGACCCCTGGGGCGGGGCCAATTTTGACCCTAGGGAAATAATTTGAACAATCTTTGTAGAGTTCCACTAGAGGATGCTAAATGCCCTAAATGCCAAATATCTAAGCTCTAGGCCTTGTGGTTTCAGACAAGAAGATTTTTAAAGTTTTTCCTATATAAGTCTATATAAAATGAAGTGACCCCTGGGGCGGGGCCAATTTTGACCCCAGGGAAATAATTTGAACAATCTTTGTACAGTTCCACTAGAGGGTGCTAAATGCCAAATATCTAAGCTCTAGGCCTTGTGGTTTCAGACAAGAAGATTTTTAAAGTTTTTCCTATATAAGTCTATATAAAATGAAGTGACCCCTGGGGCGGAGCCAATTTTGACCCCAGGGAAATAATTTGAACAATCTTTGTAGAGTTCCACTAGAGGATGCTAAATGCCAAATATCTAAGCTCTAGGCCTTGTGGTTTCAGACAAGAAGATTTTTAAAGTTTTTCCTATACAAGTCTATGTAAAATGAAGTGACCCCTGGGGCGGGGCCAATTTTGACCCCAGGGAAATACTTTGAACAATCTTTGTAGAGTTCCACTAGAGGATGCTAAATGCCCTAAATGCCAAATATCTAAGCTCTAGGCCTTGTGGTTTCAGACAAGAAGATTTTTAAAGTTTTTCCTATATAAGTCTATGTAAAATGAAGTGACCCCTGGGGCGGGGCCAATTTTGACCCCAGGGAAATAATTTGAACAATCTTTGTAGAGCTCCACTAGAGGATGCTAAATGCCAAATATCTAAGCTCTAGGCCTTGTGGTTTCAGACAAGAAGATTTTTAAAGTTTTTCCTTTCGGTTGCCATGGCAACCAGAGTTCTGCATGGAATTGATTTCTTTGAACAACTTTGGAAGAGCTTCATGCAAGGAACATATGTGGCAAGTTTCATCAAAATTGGCCAAGCTGTTTCAGAGAAGAAGTCGATTGAAGCAATTGTTGACGACGGACTACGGACGACGCACGACGGACGACGGACGACGGACATCAGGCGGTCACAAAAGCTCACCCTGTCACTTTGTGACAGGTGAGCTAAAAAAATAAAGCCGACCTACCGACCCATTGTTTTTTTCAAGGATGTAACCAGAAACAAACCTATTTTTTGTAGGCCTTACGATGGCTGATTTCCGCTGTTTCGTGTGTTCTCGTCGTCCAGTCTAAATGTCGAAGCAATAAAAACACGAAGGGTCGAAATTAAGCTTATTTTTCGTGAGTTCAATGGTATCATACTACGTCACGAGCACCTACCAAAAAGATCCATCTCGGACTTTTTTTGTAAACAAACCCGTCGCTTCAAAGGTAAACATTATTTTTTTCTGTTTGAAATCTTCGTAGCTGAAAATTGTTTTGTAGCGCAACAAATATTCATAAGTCTAAATATTATTATTCCGGGAAGCATTTACTGTGAGATGAGCCAGTTTATGAGTTTATTCGGTTTTAATTTGTTTTTTGAGAGATCCATCTAGGACTCAGGCCAAAAACAGCATACATCGATGCCGAGTTCTGTCGATGCAGCCCTTCATTTTTGTAGCCGATTGGAGCCGATTGTTAGTTACATTATTCAAGTCATTTTCGACATTTGATTTATGCAAAAATCGTGATAGTTTGTTCAATTTCGAGTAAAAAGTAAAAAGATCCATCTGGGACACGAGTGAAAAATAGATCCATCTGGGACTCGGTTCCGTCGAGCGCTTTGTGTACCTTGTCAATTAGAAGTTTTATTCCCATAAAGCATTAATCTATTCGAATTATTAAACTTGAAAATAAATATCACTGAACATATTCTCAATACATGTAGCTTATAAACAATAATGTAATATAAAGCAAGCAAGGGTATCATCAACTGTTTTACAAACTGTCAACTTTATGGGCATCAGGCCTTTAAACATCCTGAAAATTAACCAGTCCACTATGGACGAACAATAAAAAAATAAACGTTCTGATGTGCATAATGTATGCAAATAATACAGTTAAATTACTTATATAGGACAATTTACATTGAATTTTCCGACTTGGCGAGGCCCAACACTGCGGTTTTATTCCATATTTCGTACTGATATATATTTTATGAGAAATAATTAATTGAATATTTCAGAATAATGTTTACCTGTTCATATTGTGGCAAGGAATTTTACAGTAAAGTGGATTGCGAAAAGATGAAAAAAGACAAGAAGAAACCGGGAAATACACATCTGTTGTGTTTGGCAAGCTGGTATTCTGCTAGAAAAAAACATGAAGAACATTCTGCAAGACATAAGAACGACAAGAATTCTGTCGGTCCAAACTGTGGTAGGTCAACACAAACTTTATTATTTTTCTCTACATTTGAAATGTATTAAGTATGTTTTCACTTTATTTGAAATCATCGATTCTTATACCATCATTTGTGAATGTTTTATTATTTCACAAAACGTATTGTACGTATAGTCCGACACCAACAAGACACTCTAAAACAAATGGTATCAGTCGAGACATTTCCTGTATTTCTTCATCTGTATAGGAAGATTCTTCTGAAACATAAGACATGTATAGATAACCCAAAAGCAATACAGATACGGCGGCAGCGCCTAGCCAACCATGAGACAATAGACACAGTACATATATAAAATATATACATCGTTTACTTCATTAAACACTTTCTGATTGCTTTAAAACTTACTACCAACATACATATAAAATCATTAAAATAAAGTGTTCGCCTTTGGATTTTCTGAGCGAATACTGTAGTTATTATTTACTTTACGTGTCGATGGGTATAAAAAGTTCGTGCTGACGCTCTCCGTTTCGAAATTAGAATTGCGAACCGAAGACAAAGAAGCAAATTTCGACCATTTGTTACTTCGATCCGCTGACACGAGCTATGTTCGATTTTGACCTAAACATTCCCGTTGGTATTCGGTTAAAACAAATGGACATCTGACTGGCGAAATGGTCTTATTATTTATATATATTTAAATGTTTTTCGATATAACCCTATTATGATTTGTTTTGTTGTTTTTATTTTTCAAATTGATTAAAGACAGTTTAAAAAATATAAATTAGGTTTTGTTTGAATATATATTTAGGGGGGTATGTTTAGAAACGTATGCGCATAGTTACCGGAAAACAAATACATGTATACGTAAGAACGAAAATGTTCATTTGTCGTGTGTTCGTGTCAGCGGGTCGAAGAAACGAAATGTCGAAACTGCTTGGTAACACTTGTCGTTAGTTCGCCGTTCAACCTTCGAGGCGAAGACACAAAGATACGACAACAAACGAAAGGCGACAAAATCTGCCTACAAATGCCTTAATACAAAAAACCGTGTGTTCGCCCAAAAAGTTTCGTTATTTCGTCTTCAATGTTTCTTTGTATTCGCCTCGAAATTAGAAATGCGAAAAAACGGCAGCTAGACAGCTTTCGACCTTTCGTGTTCTCGTGTCTTCGGCATTTCATCTCGCCGACACGAACACACGAAATGAAGAAATCAGCCACCATATGTGTGTGTGTGCTCACACTTGTTAGTGAAACTTGTTTTACGAATATTTTAAGACCTAGAGTTATAGAAATGGTTAATAAGCTTTAATATGCGAAACTGATTCTAGTCTTAAAATTCAAGAGATGTTGACCAATGTATAAATGTAAATAGCTGTAATTATAACTAAAGAATTGAAATATATTCCAGACAATTAAGTTTCATGATATTTCATGTTTTCCTTATAGCATAACGACAGAGTTCATTTCGTTTTCTTATCGTTTGATTAAAAATTATCCAGTTTTTTTTTTGTAGGCAGAATCTGGAGAAATATTCAGAACATGTCTGTGGTGATCAGATTCCAAGTCAATATGTGGTCTGAGAACATGCAGAGTAACAGTTGTAACTTCATAAAGTTGATTACTTCTTTTAACTATGTCATTTATTTCTTCATCTCCAAACTTGACATATAAATAGAAGCCCAACGGGAAAGCAAAGCGTGTCTGTCATACTGTTTATAATTGTTTATTTATTGTTTAAAATTAATATGAATGTGGAATAACCAACACGTGATTTTATTTTAATATTAACTTTTTTCTCATCCCGTGCGACTTCGATTTTCGTGATCGTATTTCAAGCAAATCAAGTCAAAATTAGGCTATTTTTATGCTCCTCGAATGAATTGTAGAAGCATTGTTGCCGAGTTTTCCGTCCGTTCGTCTGCCAGTCAAAACTATTTGACAGAAATGATTGTCATTTTGAGACGACGTATCGCGCGAAAAATTCCAGCGGTCGCTACCTTGAAGTTCAGTGTCAGAGCGTGACCTTTATTAAGCTTGAGTTTGGACAGAACACGCATAAAAACTAAAAACATTTTAATGTCAATTTGTTTGGAGCCATAATAGAATGAGTTGTAGTAATATCATTGAGTGAAAAATGATTTTTAAGTTGTAAATTTATTGATATGCATTTCCATAACGATAATTTATTTGTATCAACGTTTAGATGCGTTCATCCCAAGGTCAGATGTGGACAGTAATATGAATTTCCATAACGGCCCTTAACAGGTTCAATAAAACCAGCAAGCAATATTTTGATATTTGTCGTGATTGATGTCTTCAAAATTCCCCTTTTCATCGATTTAAATATCACAATAGTATTGTTTATGGCGTATTTATGGTATTAAAAGCATAATCTTTTCTTATATTACTATTTCTTACATTATCTTATTGTATATCTCTGTACTTTATGCATATATCTCTTTATTGTATTAGATTCTAGAAAAATAGATACAATATTGATATGTCAAAACTAAAAGAGACTTTGTAAATCATTTTCATTTCTAGGTGCTGATTAGTTAATTGTACAGTAAGTCTTAGTAAGGTGTTTATCAATAAATTGTACTGTACAATTTACATCAGCACCTTACTAAGGCTAACTTTTACTGCTTAAAACCTTACCAGGACTAAGAGTTCAATTTCAATTGCTTAAAAGCATGTTACTAGTACCTTAAGTACATTTTAACAAATTTACTTCAGCTCATTACTTGGACTAACAGTACAATTTACTGGTACAATCCTGGTACAATTTACTGATTAGCATGTATTTTGGACTGATTACAGTACTGTATTAAAGTTTGTGTCTTTGTGTGTCCATCTGTCCTGTATCATGCACCTGTCTAATGTCTATGGTGCATCCTTCAATCGTGTAGCGTTTATTGTGCATCCGTTTCTCATGTATATGCAGATATATATAATACAATTTAAACTTCATTTTTTTATTTTGAAATCATTTCAAAGTTACATAAATTTTATGAATCAGCCGTTTGTTTAATAATGAACCAATTGGCTTACTTATGGTTCATTTTGTATTAGTCCTGTGTCCCTCATGTACCGCACGTCCATATATCATGTATCCTGCATTTCATTTGCACCGTTAGACATTAGTTTTAAGGTTACAGTCACACATCTGAGGTAGGTTGACGATGCCAACACTGACAAAAGAAATTGTTAGCCCAAATTACTGCAACAAAATGAGAAGCGCACAATCAAACAAACTTGCTGCCTGTTTCACTGCACTCAATTAAAATGAAGATTTAAAATAACTAACTGTATATTTCGTTTTATTAATAATGAAGAAATATTTAAATTCTAACATAACAATTTCGAATTTTACATTTTACTCCCTATACAATTACTGGTTTTAATGACATGTGAACAGAAGATCCAAATCAGCTGGCATAATCATGCTATCTGATCTGGATATAAAATATGATTCAAAAAGCAAACTGTGATGATCCTGATCCAACTGCACGAATGTGTGGGTTGATCTAGATCTACACTGTTCTCCCATGTCATAGAAGTTATATCTATGGAGTAAAGGGTTAAGAGATCTCTTACAGGGTTCATGTTCTTTACACATATACAAATGATATATGAAGCCAACCAACAAACACTCTAACATATACAGGCATATATAGACATAGGCTAAGCATATGGCGGCTTTGCTTATCCAAGAGCACTGTAACACCAATACTTAATACTTGTCACCAACCACTGATTCTTTTAAACTGTCTCAATTTTTAGTCTCTGAAATATGTAATTTAAATAGTTTATTGTTAACATTATTTTAATACATTTTGAATCTTCACATTATTTATCACAGTTTGTTTTTGAGGTTAGCAGCAGCAGGTATATCCAGAAACCAGTGAAGTTCTCCATTTGTTGGTCGCACAAGTGCTGCGGGCAAAGGTGGCTTCTCTGAACCTTCCAATACCCGCTGAAATAAAAAATAATTACAATATTATAGAGTTTTACATGAATAATTTTTCGGGATGGGACCGAACATTCGAATACCCGAATATTCGCAAACCGGCCAAATATTCGGATGCCTAAATGGTATTCGGATACTTGCATTTTTTACTATTACGATCTATTTAACTAACAGAAACTTAAAATCCCTATAATTTCTTATTATTTTGAATAATATTCTCCGTGTCAATTACACCTGTCATACCGTATCGGGTAATTAACAAGTTGTTGATTCGGATAATTGACACGAGTGCCTGAATCGCCGCTGTATATTGGCAGTTAGGACGAGGTGCGAACGCAGTGTTGTTTGATATCATTGTCTGCTTTAATTGGCAACATTGACAATTTCTTTTCAGGTTAACAAAACGTAAATAACAAACACCCAATTAAAAACTTAACCAGTCAGTATTAATTTCTTTATTTTAAAAGCCAATCAAAACGAATCGCTCACAAATTAACAAATGAAACATCATTACTCATTTGAGTGTACATGCATTAATTACGAATAATAAAAGCATATCATATCAATATCAAGGGTTAGACGCGCTATTCAATGATAAGCAATGACTTCACGTCATACTGTACACACGATGACGACTACGACAACAACAACAACTAAAGGCATCGGCTGTACTATCCTTCAAAACTGATTCCAATTCATGAGTTATCGACTGCCAGTATCAATGAGTTGCAGTAGTAACTAAAATTAAACATTTTGGATTATTTCAAACCCGTAATAACGTTAATTACGTTAATAAGAGTTAATAAAGTGTTCGTCTGGCAAAACTTTACATATTTTCGGATAAGCTAATATTCGGATAGCGAAATATGAACCGTTGATCACGCGAATATCCGAATATATTCGGATAACCTATGCGAATATTCGAATGCCTATTTTAGAATTCGTTCCCATCCCTAATATTAATTTTAATACCAAGACAAAAATATCTCTTTGAATCTAGGCATGACTTCTGTCAATAATTTACATTTACCAAAAACCCCATTTATTCGACATTTGCTCTACATTAATTTTTGTGATTTAACCGAAAAAGCTATTCTGCGGAGACATTATGTCATAAATTGTTCATAAAATATAGCAAAAGGAACAGTAAATAATATCAGCCCAACCTTCAAATCCACCTAAATATATCCCCTAGTAGGACCCCTACCAATAAATACTATAGTAAGTATTAGGTCTTAAAGTTATGTTTATTTCACATCAAAAGTTAATGCTTTATTGTATTTAAAAACTAGAATGTTGTGTTCCACGGAACACATGTGTCGCCTGCTGGCAAAAAGTTGAAATGTGGGCCTATATTTAATTATATATAATAAAATGTTTTTATTCAAGTTGATTACAGTACTACTCCACAGAACACATGAGTCACCTTAATTGCATTTGAAAGGTGAATAACTAAAAAATGGCGAAACCTTAGTTATCATTCTTCACCAGTTGGTATGTGCATGCAGATGAAATATTCGAAGAATTAAGTGAACTGAACAAGTACTTTCAATTTTACAGGACACATTATGTTTCATGTTAAAGTTGCATTTGAAAGGGGCATAACTCATAAAATATACAAACAGGAGTTTTCATTTTTTTGTCACCAATGTCATTGTTCATGCAGATGATATATTCCAAGTATTATTAGTGAATAGGACAAATACTTTCAAAGTTGTATGCAACATTAGGTTGCATTTGAAATGGACATAACTCAAAAAAAGTTTAACAGGAGTTATGTTGTTGTATATGATGTTGTTGTTCATGAAGATGATATATTTCAAGTATTATGTAAATAACACAAGTACTTTAAAAAGTATAGGCAACATAAAGTTTCATGTTAAAGTTTCATGTGAAAGGGACATAAGTTGTGGAAAGTAAAACAGGAGTTATCATTCTTGTTGTTAGTGATGACGATGTTCATGATATATTCTGAATATTAAGTGAACAGGACAAGAACTTTAAAAGTAAATATCAACATTAAGTTCCATGTTAAAGTTGCATTTGAAAGGGGCATAACTAAGAAAATATTAAAACAGAAGTTATGGTTCTTATTGTAACCGATGTTGTTGTTTCTGAAGATGATATATTCCAAGTTTTATGTGAAAAGGACAAGTACTTTCAAAGTTATGAGCAACATTAAATTTCATGTTAAAGGTTTTATTTGAAAGTGGCACAACTCCAAAAATATTTAAACTGCAGTTATCATTCTTGCTGTCACAGATGGCGTTGTTCGTGCTGATGATATATTCAAAGTATGAAGTGAATAGGACAAGTACTTTCAAAGTTATAGGCAACATTCAATTTCCTATTTAAGTTGCATGTGTAAGGGACATAATTCATAAAATAGTCAAACAGGAGTTATGATTGTTGTTGTAACCGATGTTGTTGTTCATGTAGATGATATGTTCCAAGTTTTAATTGAATATGACAAGTACTTTCAAAGTAATAGGCAACATAAAGTTTCTTGTTAAAGTTTTATTTGAAAGGGCCATAACTAAAAAAAATTAAAACTGGAGTTATCATTCTTGGTGTCACAGATGGCGTTGTTCATGCTGATGATACATTTCAAGTATGAAGTGAATAGGAGAAGTACTTTCAAAGTTATAGGCAACATTAAGTTTCATATTAAAGTTCATATTAAAGTCATTTGAAAGGGGCATAACTCAAAAAATAATGAAACAGGAGTTATCATTCTTGTTATCACAGATGGCGTTGTTCATGCAGATGATATATTCCAAGTATTAAGTTAACAGGACTAGTACTTTTAACGTTACAGGCAACATTAAGTTTCATATTAAAGTTCCATATTAAAGTCATTTGAAAGGGGCATAACTCAAAAAATACTGAAACAGGAGTTATCATTCTTGTTGTCACAGATGGCGATGTTCATGCTGATGATACATTTCAAGTATGAAGTTAATAGGACAAGTACTTTCAAAGTTATTGGCAACATTAAGTTTCATATTAAAGTTAGGGGACTACCGGACGACGGCACTGCCGACGACAACATCGCCGGACAATAGGATCCCTATGTGTCTACCTGCTATCGCAGGCGACACAAAAATACATAAATTAAATTTTCTGATATCATCAGAAGACAAACTGGTTTTATAAGTTAAACCCTTTACTCCATGGGTTATGGTTACAGTTAGCAGCGGGACTAGGTTACAGTAAAACCCCTCATTAAAACAACTACTCCAAAGTGGTATTTTACAGTTTTCCACTATTTTCTACTGGGTAAGTGAAACCTTACGATAAAGGCCACCTCTGGAATAGGAAGAAGTCGTGTGAATGTGCCAGCTAATCTGGATCTATACTGCTGGCAGATGCGATAAAACCCATTATATATGGCCAGGTCTGAGGAGTAAAGCGATAAGAAATCGAGATGAAATGGTTGAAACCCATTCCTTCAATGAGAAATAAATACTCCTAAAATGTTTACAGCCATATGGATAAACCATAATTTTAAACCAGAGTATCTGTAAGTATTTAAAGGATTTTACTTGTCTGAAAGTAGGCTAAATAAATTAAAACATTCAAACATGAAAAATGTACCTGTATCAATTCCGCCTTAGATGCTCCACATGATGCAAACACAGCGTATTTACAATTGTTAACAACAGGAAGTGTCATCGTAACTCTACAGGGTGGCGGCTTTGGACTGTCTGATATTGGTGCAATTATTTTGTCTTTCACCTAAAAACATAATAAACAAATCATCATGTTATAGCAGTGATCGGCGATAACGTCATCAACACGTGGTTTACGCACCACGTGGTACACAAAAAGCCAAAGGTAGTACAAGCAACTTTTAAAAATAAAGGCCGATAGTAAACAAGTTTACGCTGTAAATGGTCAGAAGGCTTAAACTTACAATACAAGAACATTCACTGTATTTATGAAATAAATGTATATTAAGTAAATGCTGTTGTAGATCTTCTTGATTAAATAAATATCTGGTATACCAAAGAAGTAATGTTACTTTTGGTCCCTTTCATAATCAAAGCTTTCTAAACATTTACTCCATGGGAAACGGCTTATATACTACGTGTAACCAGTGTAGATCAAGATCATTCTGCACATCAGAGCAGTCTGATCAGGATCAGGATCTAGACAGTTTTCTACTTGTCATTAATAACCTGATGCCCATGATAATCAAAAGCACTATTGTAGACCCTGATCTAATGTTCTGGTTGATGCGGATTTAAACTGGTTGCACAATGTATGGAAGCCGTATCAACCAAGTGAAGCGTTAAATTGCGGCATAATTCCTGTTTATAGAGCTCCGAGATAGTCTTTATTTCTTAAATTATCAACTCTTATTCTTAGGAAGTCTACATCGGTCTATGAACTGATAATACAGCCTCTCTTTCAATGCAGTAGGATAGAAAATAGACCGGCTTAAAAAAGCATTTTGTCGATGCATGAAAAAATATTTAAAAAAAACAACAGACAAGCAAAATTATTATCAGACTAGTAGCTAAAGTAAAATAAACAGCAAGCTGTGGGATATTTTATAAATTGATGAAAAGAAAACTTTGAAAGCCGCAAAACGCGACATGTATCAAAATATTGCGGTCTCAGGTTGATTGAGCCTGTTCATGGGCTGTAATGGGAATACATATTACTGTCCAAGCTGCTTAGCCCCGGGTACTTAAAATGTCTTTATTAAATAATAAATAATAAACATCTGATTACGATGTTTCCATAAAATCTATAGCTCTGTCTTATAAATGATTAGACGATATTGTCATTTTCATAAATCCAATTTACTTATTGCAAATGTGGTCAATCATCATATCAACTGTCAATATTAAACCGTCCATAAAACAATGCCAAATTGTTCTTTTTCTGAGTCGGATTTATTCTTGAACACATTTTTTTTTTGTTTTCCGTCAGTGTATGCACTGTTGATGGTAGTACAGCATCGATTGTCTGTACTACCTTTTTCAATGGCTTATCAGTGGGTGCTATTTATAGAAACAAATCTTATCTGACGATCACTGCTATACCAATTTTTGAATGATCACAGGAGTTCCATTTGACACATAAAATGCCCCTTTGTCTCTTGATATTTCCAAAAAATACTTATTTTGACACATATGATTAAGCTAAATAGGTCATTTTTTCCATATATAGGGGGTATTTTAGTGTTTAATTGACAGATTTCTCTAAAATATTACAAAATGACCCTTGATATTCAGCAGCCAGTCTAATATACAAATGTAAAAAAATCACACAAATTAATTATATATCATTAGGTCAGCTTATATTTTTCCAACAGCTTTTGAAAATCAGGGGTAACTTGACCCCCTTTTGAGAATGTTTTCGATTCAACTTTCATTTTAATTTACATATTTACTTTCGACATTCATATATATAAATTCAAATCATATTTACACGTGACTTCAACTGCATCATCTACAATTAAGTCTTATACATGATTTTAATGAATCATAAATAATTTCTTTTGCAAATTTCTTTTGTCTCCCATTTGATAAAGGTCATATCCATTGATTAAGCATTTTTAAGGTAGTTTTTGTGAATATTAGAATAATCTATTTCCTAAACATCATGCAAAATTTGTTATGTTGGCTATCCCTTTACTCCACTGATGTGGCCTTTATCCCATGTAGGACCAGAGCAGATCCAGATCACGCTGCACATTTCGTGAAGACTGATCACAATCTACAATCTTCCCGTCTAGGTAATACAGTCTACACCCCATCTGTGTAGATTCTGCATTGATGTATGGGCTGGTCTGGTTCTACACTAGTTACACATCAGTGCCATACAATATAAGCCATATCCATGAAGGGCTATACTTACATCTAGTAGCTTATGTCCAGGGAACAGGGAACACGTATGACCATCTGGTCCCATACCCAGTAGTAGCATATCAAACCGTGGTAAATCACTGCCAGGAAAATGCTCCCGGATCTTCGATGCATAATCCTCAGCTGCCTGCTCAACTGAAAAGAAAGCTTTCACTAGTTAGCCCATTTAACCCTTTCCTCCATATATGCACATTTTCATGCATGTGCAACCAGTGTAGATCCAGATTAGCTGGCACAAATGTGCTGTCTGTTCAGGATCTGCACTGCTTGCTTATCAGTCAGGAATAATGTAATAAATCAAAAGGCAAAGAGTGCAGATCACGGATGTGCCGGCTGATCTGGATCTACACTGTTCACTCATGCCACAAAGGCGTATATATGGAGGAAAGGGTTAATTGTCTATTTACTCCATGGGATATGCCTTTCATCCCATCTTTAGTCTTCTGCCACCAGTTAAGATCCAGATCACAATAATGTATAGTGACCAGGACCTACACTGTTTTCTTTTTAGTCAGAAATCAAATCTGATCAGACTGCACCAATGGAGGCTTTACATTAGGCCAGAGAAAACAAATTTTTAGATTTTCATCCGGATTTTGGGGAAATAAGGGGCGGATGGACACTTTTTATTTTTTAATTTTTATTAACGAAAAACATGAGAATAGAAGTAAAAACTAACTTAAAATATTAAGAAAATGACATTTATAGTTACCAGAAACTTTGATGTATGATATTCGTCCATCTTTTCAATTTCTTCCAAAAAATCATAACAACTAACAAAAGTAGCAGGTTGGTGCCTATTCTTTGATTGAAAAGCCAAACCACTCTTGAATAGTGACACTTTCACCTTCTGTAAGCTTTGAAATGATGAAAATTTTATTTTATTCTTGTAGGCCATGTTTTTTCCATATCCGGGATGGTCTAAAACACGTTCTATCTGGAACACAATATGTTCCACTTTTTTGAAATTTTTTGGCAGTGGGTGGTTTTGGACAGGGGCGGGCGGGGATGAGAATCTAAAATATTTTTTTCTATTGCCTTAAGGTGGCTACATAACTACTTGCTTATACAAGGCTACATCACTCATTTTTATAAAATTTAAAGCACATGTAGTGAAGTTAGACCTAGTCAAAGTAAAACTAACTGACCCTACTTTGCAATCAAATTTGGGAATACCATAACCTTAGTGCAACATCAGTAAAATTACCATTGGAATAAAAAGGAAGGTGTCAAGGTTACAAAATTGAGCCTGAGAACACTTGGTTTTTATTGTGAATGTCTCTTCATTGTGTAACATACATTATACTTATAGAATTTACTGAATTTGATTTTATGCTGTATTTCTAGTAGTTTTCTTCTAGATATTGTATCAGATTCAGTAGTGTTTACTTCAAATTAAATTTATACGTTTGCCTTCCAATCTATTAGTTTTATTGATACAGTGCTTAATTTGTACTGTTCATTTGTTGTTCAGAAATAACCTAATGAATCAAAAAGCCAACAGTGTAGTTTCAGGCAAGGATGTGCCCCTGATCTGTATCAAAACTGTTCACCCATGCCATAAAAGTCATATATATGGATTAAAGGGTTAATAATTAAATACAGATGCAAAACCTTATACCTGAGATATCAGGATTTATTGGAAATATATTCTCTGGCGACATGCCCACTTTATCCACCAGCCCTTCTTTGTATGGTGTATATGTACAGTCTTCACTGTTGTAAGGAACGTGACGTTCATCGCAGAAGAATTTTCTCCACTTTGACCAGTCTGTGCTGAGTTTGGGTAAGCCATTGCAAAGATACTTCACCAGACTTCCTCCTACAACAGAATCAATAAATTATTGCATTTATCAGATTTTGAAAAACCTTAAGTAGTTACTCATGCTGTCTTCACCAGACTTCCTTCTACAACATATTATTAATAAGTTCTATTTAAGGATTGAATCAATTATTTATTGCATTCATCTGGGTTAAAAAACATAAGGTTGTTTATTCAAGATTATTGTAATACAATCCTAATGATTTTATTAATATATTTGTTTGTATAATATAAGGATAGAATCAATAATTTATTGCATTCATCAGGGTATGAAAAACATTACATTGCTTTCTAATCAAAATGGGTTTTTGGTTGCCAAATTTCAAACAGCTAGAAAAGTGTGCAGCCAGACTGGGACTCGAACCCAAGACCACTCACAGGGTTATTGCTCTCAAGACTGTGTTACCTGAGCACTTACAAACCTTCCAGGCTTTATTTCCTCTTTAAGTAGAGACTACATTCCTCCCCACTTATTTGAGACATTTCCAATTAACTTGGTAAATGCCTGCATGAGTCAGCCTAGGTTAGGGTCAAAAACCCCTGTTGCATAACTTTCCCAAAGGATCTCCAAGGGTAATCACCCTGTCCATGATGCCAATGTAGCAGTTTTGGTTTGGAAAGAGTAGCCTCATCCAGGATCCAAACATTGGACTTCAAGCTTAATGTGCGGACTCTACCAATTAAGCTACCGAGGTTGCTGGTACGAAATCAACTGCAATTAAGCTCTTACAATTAAGCTCTAACAAAACCAGTTAAGAGAACTACATTTTCAAAATCACTCAACAGGGGTCAACAATGGAAAGAAGTAAACAGAAATCAGACTATGACATAGGCTACTAGGTTTCAGTCAAACACCCCAGCAGCATGCTTTGCCCAAAGTATCTTCAAGGGTAATCACCCTATCCATAATGCCAATGTTGCAGTTTTAGGTTGGAAAGAGTAGCCTTGACCAGGACTCAAATCTGGAATCTCTGGCTTACTGTGGCGATGCTTTATCCGCTGTGCTACCGAGGGCGCTAGTACGAAATCTACTTAAACAAAACTCTTGCAAGCCCTCTAAAGAGAACTACACTTTCAAAACAACTCAACATGGGGTCAAGAAATAAACAGGAATCAGACTATGGCATATGTTATAAAGTCTACATGGAAATGTCTTGAGGTTCGAAATATAATGAGTACGAATATTCCAACATATTTACAATAAGCGGTACAAATGGAATTTAAATATCTGTACCAGAAACACCGACATAGAACAAATCTTTTTCTTTTAAAGTCTCATTTGATTTGTCAATTACAAACTGACAAAGTTTTTCAGCGACCTCAGAATCAGTTTCGAAAACGGTGATTATGGGCGCCATCTTGAAAATTGTGTAATTCTCACGAGACACCGGTTGAAAAAATGGCTGATGTTTTGAGCATTTTGAGGCAGTACAACATCAATAAAAAGGAAATCGTCGAGAAAGATGACCAGATTATATTTGGAGAGTTTGCTTGGCCAAAAGATGCAAAGACCAACTACCTTGTTTGGGGGTAAGATAAACTTTACCTTGAAATATATTTTTTACTTTCAATTTTCATAAAAAAGAACACGTAGATTCAAGATTGCCAAATTTTTATACTGCAAGAAGTTAAATTTTGCATCGATACTAAGTTACTGTACAATAGACAGCTGTAAGATACTAGAATGTGCATTGTAAGTACTTTTCTGATACCAGCTGGTGGCGAACCAATTGGTTGCAAGACAATTTGACCCCAGGACGCTTGGACCCCAAGACATTTTAAGCTCAAGCTAATGACGTTACAGGTCGAAATGTCTCTGGGTTGTTTTGTCATGTGATCATAATGTATAGGGTCAAAATGTCTAAGGGGTTGAAATGTATGGTATAAGACAGGTTGAAAAGACTTTGGGCCGAAATGTCTTTAGGTCGAATTGTATTTCATTGTTTGGCATTTCGAACTCATTCCGAACCAACCACCCCAGAATATGACACCCAACCTGGAAACGACCAAACAAACTGTTGCTTAACTTATCTGGCCAGGGCTTTTCTTCCTTCTTATGAAGGGCCGTTTATGTGCGCCTTCCTCTCTGAAAATTTCTTTAAAATTTTAAAATCATGCAGTTTTCCCCAAAAAGTAAAGTTACCTCAGGTTTTTCATTTCCCTTTAGAGAATATAATAATACTTTTTCCCCAAAAATTACAGGGCATGGGCCCTTTCCCCTGGAAGTGAAAAAAAGCCTTGCTGGCCGTAGGTTACACTTAAACCCCTCATTTACAAACTTACCATTATAATTTTTCAGAAAATAATGGGTTTTATTGCAGTGATAAAAAGTAATTGCTGCCATTTTCTTATTCACAAATATATATATTAAAAACGACTTAAAATATTTTCAGTATTTGTGTCAATCAGAAAAGAAAGAACTTTTAGAATGTTTTGATTATGACCACATTTTTCAGGGTTATCCATGCAGCCTTTTTTGCGTTTTTCTCAGCTAGCTCAAATGGTAGCATGCTCAGAGACTCTGAGTTTAGCACAACTATTTGTGCGCAACAATTACTTTTCTATAGATGTGATGATCGTCCTTCGCGCACAACCCAGTTACTATTCAAATCAATGCGGAAAATTTTTTCTATATGCCACCGATCTGAATTCGAATCGCAACTTTGGCGGCTTCATAAAGCATCTTAAACCATATGTATCTTTAAAAAATTGACATACCTGAAAAGCCACATTCAAGTAGAATCAATATATGTAATCCTTTATAATAAATAACGGTTTCGTTTTTTATGCAAAACTCTTTTAAACCTCCACCCATGTCAACAAATTTCGATTTCGGCGCTTAACGTTTACCTGACTCACGTTTATCGATAAATAACAGAATTTAAATCGGGCCGATTTCCACCACAGTTTTGATCGTAACTGCTTGAGATGTAAAGGACAGGCATCTGTAAAAATTCAGTATGATAATGGGTCTGTGCTTGCAGTCGAATTATTGAGACTAGCTCAGAGTTGTGTGTTTAGTATTGGGTCTTTGCTCCATTGGATTGGTTCCCTGTTTGTACATCATTCTGAATGATTTTTTTCAGTACTGGTAAAGATGGGATCCCAAAAGAATACTACACTTTGGACTGTATTTTGTTTTTGCTGAAAAATGTGCAGTATGCCCATCCACTTTACGTCAGAGAAGCGGCTGTAAGTAACCTTCTGTCTTTATAACTCTTTAAATAGTCCATTTTACATCATTATAGGTGAAAGTTTTCAGGTTTATGCCTGAAATTCAGCTTTTTGTGTGTCTAAAACCGGTTTATTTTCTTTATTTTCCCCAATATAACTTGAAAAATGTACAGGATTTCAAGTTTCTTAGAATTGCTAACTTTCAACAATGTACCTTTTATCATGTGGGCAGACAGTTCATTCAGTACTAGATCCATAACGTATGTGCAGTCTGATTAGGGTCTACACTTTTATGCCCCAGAAGGGAGGCATATAGTAATCGGACCGTCCGTCCGTCCGTCCGAAATAATCTTGTCCTCGCTTCTTCTCCAAAACCGCTTGAGGGATTTCTTTGAATCTTTACAGGAGTGTTTGTTACCAAGCCTAGTTGTGCATATCGTCAGGAATTTCTGCTCGGACTATTTTTGGCTGAGTTATGGCCCTTTTTAGCAAAATCTTGTCCTCGCTTCTTCTCTAAAACCGCTTGAGGGATTTCATTGAAACTTCACAGGAGTGTTTGTCACCAAGCCTAGTTGTGCATATCCTAAGGAATTTCTGATCGGATTATTTTTGGCGGAGTTATGGGCCTTTTTACTTAACCCTAAACCCTAACCCTAAGGTAAATTTTGTTAACGCAATAGAGGTTACATTTTTTGTCCGATTGTCATGAAATTTGGTCAGGATGTTTGTCCCAATGATTTCTCTGACGAGTTCCAATATGGGTCATCTGGGTCTAAAAAGTAGGTCACTGTTACTTAAAGTAGAATTTTCTTGCAGGCTGTCAACCGATTCCTATATTCCTATATTTCTCCTATATTTTGGATCAGAATCCTATATTCTGAAAAGCCTCCTATATTCCTGTATTTCTAGTATATTTTTATGTATATTCCTATATTTTTTAGAATTTGTATTTGCCGATTAATGAAAAGAGTAAATATTGCTTTGATACTGCTTTTGCTTTCATCTTTTTTTTCAAGAACAAAACTCAACTTTTAGATTGGTGAAAACTTGGCGGGTGGCATTTACTTAAGTTTTAATCTGATTCTCTAACAACTTTGTAGCAGGTTTCTGTGTATAAAGGCTTACCTAACAAAAACAAATTTTTACTTCTATGCAGAATTCTTGTTGCAGTTGCAACCAAATGCAAAAAATGTTAGAGATCATTAAATTTTATTATATTTAGAAAAAACTTACAACTATTTCAGAGCTGGAAAAATACAGTAGCCCGATGTCCCGGACAAGTCAAAATGCCGGCTCGGGCTACTGAATGCTTGTCTGAAATCTAGTCCCAGACAAGTCATTAACAGCTGATTAGCCTAATAAACAGCATGTACCCAAGTGCAGCACATCAAACGTCAAACGTAAATAACTTACAAATTTTGATTATCATAATCATCGGCCAAAAACTCACATACAATATCAAAAAGAGAAATATGCTTTGTGTGAGGCTGGTGGGGGCAGAGGTAGAGCAAATCACAAGCAAAACCTCATTGAATGTGATAAATAATTTAAAATATGAAAGCGAATTTAAAAGCAAACTTAATACAGTACCATGCATTTTAGTATACTATAGATATAGATTTGCAAGTATTGGGTCAAAAGAACAGATACTTTCCAAGTTAAAAGCAAGTATTACACACAAAGCAATATGACTATGATTGGATGGGTCGATGCTGTGTACAGTACTATATATCATAGAAGACAAACTAAAACTGAAAAATCCGGCTTTGTTAATGCATTTTCTGCATTTCCCCCTTGTTTGAATGGTCATTCAGATGCTGGTGATGTGCTTCATGGTGCAGATGTTAAAGTTAATGGTTTCCATCATTTTTACAGTGGACATTTTGGACATTGATAATTGAAGAAACAGTAAATGCACAGGTGAAAATCATTTGTATCAGTGCAAGTAAATAAAACTATTATCAGTTCCAAACTCCTATATTTTGCCTCAAAATCATCCAAAAACTCCTATATTTGTTGCAAAAAATTCCTATATTTTTCCTATATTTTGGAGATGACCTGGTTGACAGCCTGATATTGATCAAAGTCTGTTGTTAGTAAAAATTTAAATTCATATGAATCAATCAGTGACAGCACGTAATGATTACAAAAGTGCGAAGTTAAAAACTTTCTTTTGGTGGGGAGAATAATAATATAATATTATGCTTCATCAAAAACCAAACAGGCAGTTTGTCTGACAGATCAAATTGCAGTATGGACAAAGTCTCTGGGGAAGGATAAACACTGTGTTTATTAGACAATTCTATGATATTTTCTGCAATCAGCTGGATTGTTTCTGGCAGAATATTCAAAAGCTTCATCAATTATCAATTGTTATATGCCTGCACAAACAGTTTATGGTGATTCTTGTTTGTTTTATCCTAGAACCCTTTATTCCATATTTATGGGTTTTATTAATCCATATAATATTAAATGGGTTTTATTGCATGTGCTAACAGTGTTGATCCAGATCATCTGTCAGAGCTGTGCCATCTGATCTGGTTCTAAGTAGTTCACTTCCTGGTCAGAAATAACCTAATGAATCAAAAAGCAAACAGTTTAGATCCTGATAAGAAAGTGCATTTTGTCAGCTGATCCAGATCTGCACTGTTCAACCGTGCCATAACTGCCATGTCCCATGCAGTAAAGCGTTAACACCTTGGATATGATTTACTGTGAATGCACTTAGAGGCAACAAGCCAGAAATAAACATCTTGTGATATCTTCAAATGTCTATTTTAAATGACCCTTTCCAAATAAAATCCTCCCATGTTATTAAAAGGGAAAAATGTCAGTTGGTCCAAATTTATTATTCAGAATCCATCAAGATCTAATATTAGAATAAAAATAAAAAATATAAATAAGCTCCCCCTTTCAGAAAATGTAACACCCCTAGGGGCACTTAAAAAATTAATGGTAAGTCACTTTTCCCTACAGAAGATTTAGGAAGATGTCTTCTGGGTTAGGCAGAGGTAATGATATCCTTTTTTATACAGTGTTATTGTTAAGAAGTTAGGGTTGCAGCCAATGCATTGAACATGTTGAAAAAGGCCTATATACCTAATTTGGTCTCCTTTTCAGGTGGGGGAGGCCTATACTCAGGTGCTGCTAATTCATGAGCAGTTACAGTATCTTAAATCATTTCAGGGATCACATTCTTTGGGTGGAGAGAGATAGTGTGTTGTTATACATACAGGTGACAGTGGCCATCATCAGTCTAACAGAAACTATACTTGTACAATACCTTAGTTATAAGGTAAGTTAGCATTGTATATACAAAGGTTAAATATTCATATCAGGAATATCCACATTCAGAAAAAACAGCCTCCCCACACGGTCAAGAAGAGGAGAGAGGGAGAGAGCATGGTTAATAAAATGATCGGTTTCAAAAAAGACACCACAAACAATGAACAAAAATGAGAACCCGAGGGGTTACCACCCTGGAACAGTCAGTGGTAAATCAAATTGCCACCGGGGGTTTAAACCAGGTTCTAGGGTGCACCAACCTCACACTTGCCCCAACAGGTTCTTATATCTCAAAACAAGTACAAGTTGTCTTGGTGAAATAACTCCAACCCGACCATCGGCTCAGCAAATTTGTTGCATGCAAAAGCACACAAACAAAAAAACCATAAGAAGCTAATAGCATTGCAAAGCCAAAGGGCGGGTACTCAATGGTCTTACTGAGTTTCCCTTTTCATGTCACAGGGTGAGAAAGAATGTGCAGCCAGACCGGGACTTGCTGTTACAGGGCGAGCGCTCTCTCTGCCAAGCTTTCTCTGCTGCTTACACATCTTCTCCCCGATTAGTGACTAGATTGGTACCACAACAAGTATAATGGACTTTTTCTTAAAACATTATCATAATACACGTTATGTAAATGGTTCTTAATGTTTTTGGCATGTTCTTTTAATGAATTTGTAATTAGGGACCCATTTTTAATTGACCAAAGTGAGATTTTTTTTCTCTAAGATCAGGCTCTAAATTTTAAATGTAGGCCAAGTAATATCTTATTATGTAATATGTCATTGATTCTGCTATTATTATTATTAAATAAGAGCTGAACTTTTTACTATGCTTTACTTGCTTTACTATATCCCTTATGGCAGGCTTCGCGAAACTGCTGAAAACTTTATCTGACATTTGGTCAGACAAACTTCCAACTCTTGTCTGACCGAAAGAAATTTTGTCTGACCGAATTTTAAAAAAAATATAATTATGTATACTTTTGTTTGCGTATTAAATTAAAGACACAACATCCTTTAAAGGTTTCTGTAACATTTTTATTCTCTTACATTAAAAATAAGTTTATTCAGATTGATGGACTCTGGAAATAAAAACATTCATAATCTTAACAGCCATCATCATAATTGACCTTACGCTGGAGCGTCGATAACCGCGCCCACCGATTTTCAAGCGGAACAACTCTTCCGATGTCCGTCAAACAAAATAGCTAATCGAGTTGCTATGCTCGCAAACATACCTGATTATCTTGGAATAAATTACTTTAAAATGTAACTTATCGTCACGAAAGAAACAAAAAGCACAAGCTTTTATATCAGGATGTTACTTGGAAGATTTAATAACACACGATGACGGAAACATAATAGAATTAAGGGGAGACGGACATTTCAACCGCTAGACATAATTTTCAACCCATCGTTCAAAACAAAGAATTTTTAACCCATCGACTTTTCAACCTCTTAAATG
>JAZAYU010001545.1:0-31785 GCA_038501625.1 Corbicula japonica | reverse complement strand
GGTTTAAGAGTTTATGAAGGTTTATGGGGAAATCTTTTCTTAAAAGAACCTAGAAGCTCGATTTGTTTCTTTATCCCTGTCATCGTGTTCTTGTTGATTTTACTCCAGGTGCTCTGGTCTCGGTAAGATCATTGAGTACCCGGCCTATGGCTTTGCAATGCTCTTTAATTCTTATGTTTATATGTTTGTATGCTTTTGCATGCAACATTGTAGAGCTGATGAGTGGGTGGGTGGGACTTATTTCACCAAGACAATTTGTACTTGTTTTGTGATATGAGAACCTGTTGTGGCAAGTGTGAGGTTGGTGCACCCTAGAACCTGGTTTAAACCCCCAGTGGAAATTTGTTTTGTCACTGACCGTTCCAAGGCGGTAACCCCTCTGGTTATCACTTTCGTTATTTGTTTGTGGCGTCCATTTTGAAACTGATTATTGTAATACCATGCTCTCTTTTCCTCTCTACTTCTGGCTCAGTGGAGAGGCTGTGTATGCTGGATGTGGCCATTCCTGATATGCATATTTCATTTATTTGCATGTTTGGTGATTAAACCATCTACATTCGATCGCTTTGACTACCCTGTGTTGTTTAGAATTTTATTAAGGGTTTAGCGATATATTTTGTATTTGTAATGAACGTAGAAGCTTGATCTGCTTCCTTTTACTCCAGCTATCGTGCTCTTGCTGATTTAAGTCCAAGCTCTGGTCTCAGTAAGGAGATTGGTAACCCATCTTTGGTATTTGACAACTCCATAAGCTTCCTATATTTTTACGCTTGACTATTAAATTTTGCATGCAACATTATCGAGTTTATGGCTGGGTTGAAGCTCATTCACTAAAACAACTGGTATTTGTTACAGGTGTGAGGTTGGGGCACCGTAGAACCAAGTTTAAATGACACATAGGCAAATTGTTTTGAAACAGACGGTTCTCATTTTAGTTAATGAAATGTGGTTGAAATGGACCATTTTATAAATCTATGCTATCCATTCCTATCTGATATTTGTTAGTGTGCGGTGACTGTGTTTTCTGAGAGCTGCTCTTCCTGATGCTATTTCACACGTTTGTCAATCAAACATGCCGAAAATAATTCGATGCAACGCTTTATGGAAAGTCACGATTCAAATTTGCATTTTTTTTCAGAACAAAACACGATTGGGAACATGTACCACCTAAAACTGGGAACGTTCATCGAATACACGACACTCCTCTGAAAATTTCAAATCTAAATAAATACTTAATTTTTAATTAAAATGTAAATGTGTTTTAAAATTGTTTGTCTTTGGAAGTTCAGCTTCGTAATTGGTCAATTTTGTTATAGAACTTCATTCATACCATTTTCCAAGTCAAAGCATCCTACCACTGTATAATCGGTACCAGATATACACGATTGCCACAGACCTCCATGTCCATGGTCATCGCTAAAAGAAACCCAGTATGGTAAGGCTGTATCGGCGATACCGAGATTCGTCGCCACACCACCAAATGCTGTCCCCAGAAGTAGACTAGTCCGCATCGTATCTAATTGAGAAATAAATGCGCTTTATTTTCTTTAAATATTTGTTTTTGATATTCAGTTGACAAAATAACGATTATGAAAACATGCATAATGAAGCTGTGTATTCAAAATAACAAGTCAATGCGGAGCTTCATATAAGCATAATTACTATAATTGACAAAACTAACTCGTAGCTGAATACACTTGGAAACTTATAAGTAGAAACAGAAGCAGCTGTAGATACAATTAAACTATAAATTATAGTAAACAATTCAGCAGTAATAGAGCTGGATCGGCCTAAAATCATAATTGGTGTCTTAGAACATGTAGCGAAACTTGTAGTTACGGTAACATAGTTTAGCAGAATTTAATATAGAATCAAGTGTGTTTTTTTTAATTAGCTACTATTTACAAAATGGAGCTGATTTAAATAGTTTTAATTTTAAAGCTGTAAAAAATACTTACTTTCTGCTCATTTACTGTAAACCTCACTCATTTGTTTTCTCTCAAACCAATAGTTTCCTTTTTTATCTCGTATTGAGACGTTTTTATTTTTTTATAAATATTTCTTTTTTGTCAAAGTTTGTATTAATATTAAAATCGTTATTAAAACGTAATAGATCAATGTTTTATCTCACTTTATCGTCCAGCCACACAACTCGTATTGTTATTATTGATACGATAACATTTTAGTGATTAAATAACCAGATATAGCCCAATAATGGCCAAAATATAATACTTTTAATATCAATCTTCTCGTTGTCATTTTTGCCATCTAGACATCTGCACATAACAACAGTTATTTTATATTCTACTCAAAGTTTTCTAAGCCCCAAGATTTAAACACACATCACTGTAAATACTTTATTATTTGTATTTAAATGAGAAATCGTTTAGTGGTGTATCGGCAATGTCAATAGCGTACACGTTACCTTGAATACATGTAACAGTCGTGCAACTCTATTAGCCAAACTTGATATTTTACACAATACTTTTTATTAAAATACACATTTTAATTTGTATCCCATTTTAGTTCTCAATAAACCTCCAAAAACACATTACAATTGGTTTAACATTTGTCTGTAATGTAATCAATCACTAATCATGTGCATAAAAAAATAAAACTTATTCAAATTATTTGCATACAACAATAATAATGTACAAAATTAGCCTTGGTGCTGCTTAGCAAACTTACAATTTTTAACATGCAAAACAAAATTTCGAAAATCTTTTATAGTATTAGTGTTAGGTTTTCTGTTTAATTTATACCTGATGAAGACTTCATGTGTCGAAAGGCGTAGTAAACACAATTTTTCAAATCGTTTGCGTTGGTTTCCCATACAAAGGGTTGTTAATAAATATATATTTATGAAATCTGATATGTCAGTCAAAATTTAATGGATACTAAATCTACACTCAATATAGTTTGAAAGCGTTTGTTCCAGTGAACATATTTATATTATATATACAAGTTTGTGAAGCAGGCTATTACGTCATGTAGGGGGGCAGTAAGCGGTTTCCTGATATATCGCAAAACCGAAGAATCACAGCCGACACGACAACCGAAGTCCACTTGCTCCCTACTAGCACATACCTGAAACAGAGAGGGCACATAACTGACATCACAATGACATTCAGTTTATGAAAACAAAGCAAACTTATATCCAAAACATATCTGTTGAATTTTAAGCACCATTAACTTTCAAATTCTGGTCGCAAAAACTGGTCGGCCGACGAGGCAAAATTTCAAACATTCATCAGTTCACAGCTTTCTTATTGCCAACAACCAAAATAAGTGCTTGCCACTCACACATAGTAAAATCCCTACTGTTTCATTTAATCATACTCAAAATATACCATTACCATCAAGATTTTGCACTACTCACACTTGTGTGTATGCCCCTTGAGAATTGCAAGTTAAACTGAAGTCAGAGCCAGAAATGTATTAGTTTCGCATTTCCAAGCTCCTGCCTCACACTGAAAGTTTCAAGGTCAAAAAGAGCATGTCAGGCAATTTTTGGGGATCCTAGCTTCACATGTGAAACTGCAAATATAGCATCTAAAAATATTTTAAAGTGCCATGAAGCTTACAGATTACCCACTTACCTCTTATCTTCAAATTTGACCGGGGCCAATTCGCATCTATGGCTACAAACACTTTACTGCTACCTTTACTCACCATATAAAACACTGGCTGTAAAATATTTTTTCGCAGAACAGAGTTTTAATTGCAAAAGCGTGTCTGCAGTAAATCAGGGTAACCGTATTGGTGTTAAAACTTGCATACCGTTTTAATTGATTATTGGTACGATGTACATGTTTCAAAAGTTTACCATACTGTGCATGAAAATATCTCGTTCATTGAAATCTTTCAGATTGTTCATAGCGAACAATCTGAGCTATGTAAAGTCTGTAATGACATCACTTTCCACTAATGAATCATTTAAAATAGTTTAATAAAAATCATCTTGTTTAACGTAAATTTGTAAATTAGTGGTTTCTAACCCCTGTTGAATAAATAATTGTATGTCAAGAACTGTTGTTTACTTTTTGGACGTATTTTTAAAAGGTTATTATGCCATCTTCATAGCTAAATGTAACATAAAATCTGTTTATTGCAATATAACATCAGTTCAGCATCAGAGTGTTCATTTTAAAACACCCAAAATGCATGGCTGTAAATTGATTTTAATTTATGTGCAAATTTGTAAGCATTCGTAATGGTATGCTCTTCTTATGCACTATTTCGTTTACGGATAAAAAACGAATTTTATTTCGAATTTCAAACTTTTATCAGTTCGTTAAGCAAAGGAAAACCATTTGCAGTAACAAATATCAATATGCACATTTGGAAAATCCAAATAACATAAAACTATTTAAACAATTAACAACAAATAAGTTTCTTATGGAATACCATATATGTTACCTGTTGGAAATCTTAATTTAAACTGTCTTATAGTATTCAAATTTAGTGAAACATAGGTGTCAAGATCACCATGGTTACCAAATATTGAGCGACTTTAAAATTTTACAACCTTTTAATTGAGATTAAGATACTGCGTTTTGTTACTTTGTCCGTCTGGATGTCATATCTATATACATGTATTAAATGTTTATGACTGTTAATTATTTCTTAATATTTAACAACATAAAGGGACACCTTTTAAAACGATTTTTACTACATAGCACTAGCAATATTTATGTACGAAAATAATTTACGTTTTGAACAGTGAGACTTAAAATTGTTAATATGTTAGTACAATGTGAAAACAAATGAAAAATATATCGAAATGCATGATATAAGTATTAAGATATCATTAAATCATTATCAGCATCATCGTTATACCGTCGATCGTTAGGCGACGGAACGAGAAACCAGAATAATATGTATCTATCCATGACTCACAAGGTTTACGACACTGCAATCTTCACAACTTATGACCTTGAGATTAAATTTAAAATAGTGTAGGTTATCGTTAAATACACACACTTTTTACAATAATGCAAATTAACTAAAAAATGTAAGTTTAAAATGTTTATCATGAATTCCAACTTGAAATTTGCTAATTATATAAAGTATGTTATAGTAATTGTAATTTTCGATAAGCATTATATGTAGGTATCACGTGTCTGTCTAGTTTTCTTTAAATCTAGTATCTTTACTAATTAAATTGTGTTATAACAAAGGACTCACTCGCTTGTGATTATTAGACTTAGTTAAATTTAGCAATATTTTTACCCAGCAACAAAACGAAACTGAAAATAAAAGACTTTCATTTTCTGTAAACAATTGAATTGTAAAATATTTTTTTATTATGTGTCTATATTGTTAAGCTTAAGGTAAGACTTTTGTACTTGAGCTTAGATACTTAGATTTTTAGTTATTGTAATGGATAATATGAGATTTTGCGATGTTTCTAGTTTTCGCATTAATTTACATTTTAATGCATGAAAAAAAACTTGTCATTTCTTAATATGAATTCAGTTCAAGATAATAATAATAATGTTGCGTTTGAACTCATCATTACAATAATGGTATGATTACACTTTTTGCTATTGTTTTTGTTGTTTTTATTGTTGTTGTTATTGTTGTTGTTAATGATGATGATGACGATGTGTTGTTGGTGTTGCTGGTGTAAGTGATGATACGTGTAATAGCAATAATAATCATTGTTAATAATAATAATAATAATAATAATAATAATAATAATAATAACAATAATAATAATAAAAATAATAATGATATGACGACGATTTAGAATTTTTGAGGCTATTATTTAATTAAAAGGTGTCTGGCATGTTAAATATTGATGCAGCATGCCAGAAGGGATGGCATATTTATAATTTGAACTACATTAAGGAATATATTAATAGAAATATACTTAGATGAACTCAGAATGTACTCTTATATATCTTGGTAAATATTTACGATCAAAACTTGCGTCATCCGAATCTCAGAAACATAGTTTTTCTGGTTGGGAATCTTGATACAACCATGCAAGCTATGTGTCTGTGGTTTCATACATTTCAAAACGAAATGGGTTTATTTATCTGACTGTGTTATAGAATGCTACTACACTACTGCGATTCCATAATGCATAATTTTATACTTCATCATCTTTAATTGTTTCCTTCTTTTCCAGGTCTGTGATGACAGTAGATGATTCTGGCGCCGAGTGGAAATTAGGAGGCAGCTGTATACAGGCTAATAATGAACAAAACAGAGATCCGTATCACTATTTAGTCAAATAAAAGTCAATAAGCGTATTAAGTATTATTTTACAGAATAGACGAAATATGAGTATGAAACTCTTAAAAAACACAAGAAATATACATAACTTGCGGCAGTAAGAAGTGAACATTTTTCAATTGTGTTAATTGACCTGACTTCTGCATCGTAATACAATGTTAAGTAAGTGAATTTTGTCATCAACGGTTCAAATGTACATGTATCTGAAGTCATTCATGCAATTTTACATTTGGCTTAAGCTTTTAAAAAAGCTGTCCTCAAAATGTCGTCAATACTGACTTCGGTCGAGAAGGAAAAATTGAATCGGTGCTTGCTTCTGTTGGATGAATATCGTGTTCCCGGAACTACCGACATTCAATATGGCTGGTATGAAAAACTGATTAATATTTTTCTGGAAACGCTAGGAAGCGAAGAAAGAATATATATCGTCGGGAGTTCAGGAGAAAAGACTAAACTAAAATTTCTTATCAAGGACGAAGGAGACATTGACGTGATGTTGATTTCAGGAGTTTTCGATGTTTCCCCAGAACATTTACATTATAATGCTCACTGCCCGTGTTATGTTTGGATACACTTGACTGATTTCAGCAGTCATTTGAAACTCAGATTCAACTCGATGTCTTTTCGTCAGATTTGTTTTTAGTTGCAAGAATCTCACCCATAAATCCAAACATAATGAAAGATTTTTGTTTATCTTTCAACATAGCAGAGGGCAAACTTGTACGGGCATTTTCCCGCGTTCAGACATATGTATATTTGATAATGAAAGCATACGTAAAGGGAAAATTTGACAAACTCTACAAAGATGCACATCGTCCATCAAAAATTAAAACATATAATGTTAAAACTGTTCTGTTTTGGTTTTTTGAAACTGCAGCGGTCGAGTTTGAACAAGAAAATGAATTTGATACTGTCTATAAAATTGTATGTGATGTTCTCCGCTTTTTCCGAGATATGATGATGTCAGGAAAAATTCCTCATTACTTCATACCAGAGGCTAACTTACTCTCTGAATTTGAGGAAGAAGATTTAGGTATTGGTATAGATTGCATTAACGCTGTTTTAGACAGTCCAGTAGAAAGTTTGGAATACTTCTTTGAACTGGATAATGAGCAACCTGCAGAAACTTATCTGACACTTGAGGAAATTTCTTGTTTATCCTCAAAACCCTCCAAACAGGAAATGAGCGCATTTGCTGATTTGGTTGAGGAAAGTATTGAAGACATATACAGAGGTTTACAATACGTGACAAGAAACAAAGAAGGAAAATCTCAAATTATGGAGGCATTGATACAAACAATCAAACTATTCCTAGAAGAAGTCAAACCAATTAACAATTTTCTTACTGGTGGAAGATTAGATAAAAAATGTAGACATGGTATAAAAGATGAAAATGAAACTGCATTTATGCATTCTGAAGGTTTTGTTCTACCGAAAGTGCAACGCATGTTCAAAGTTTTGGGTGGGTTGGGAGGGCTACAATGCAGGTTCCATGGCACACAGTCAAGCAAACCAGATGAATTTACTGCTCTAAGGATCAAGATTCTAGCGATCCTTGAACGTTATTTTACCTGTTCAGATAAAGAGGAAGATGTTCATTTAAGTGAATTGCAAAATCAAGTTATTATGTATTTTGCTGGAATACCATTTTTCATATAAATATCAATGTTGCATAATAACATAGCAAGTACTAAACTATAAGTTTAATTACAAACATTTTTTTCAAGTTTCCTTTTGAAAATGATGCTTACAAATAATAGAAAATAATAATTTTGGTGACATTTTTCTAAGCGCAAGTTGGAAGTTCAGTAAATGAAAAAATAAAATGAATGTTTAGTTTTAAGTTTTTAGTGAGAGGATGGGGTTTAGTTGATTTATAAATGGTTCTTGTTGGTTTATTTCTTGCTGTTGCCATATTCGGACTAGATTTAAAACATTCACCAGCAGTATTGATTTATATTATTATGAACCACACAGAAAATAAGCAGTATTTTTGCCGTTACAGTATCAAATGACTGCGCGCTAAATCCTTTAATTCTGCACATGCACATTCCAAGGGAGGTTACTAATTCGAACTAACGTGAATAGTTAGTAGATACATAATTCCCTTGTTACGTAAATTATTTGTGTTGCTTTATTACATAAACATATTTGCCGTTTGTAGTAAAATGGTTCTTCATAATGATTCCCTTTTTTGTCTATGAAAACAGCAATAATCAGTTATCGGCACAGTCTCAGTTCCTCAGGAGCGGGAAGTTTGAATCTTTATCATTTATATCCTAAGATCTCTTTTGATAAACATGGTTTTACATATATTTTAAATGATTTTAATCCTAATGTTAATTATATGCCAGTTTTAAAAAGACGAGTTTATGATCAATATATTCAGGATTGGTCAGCAAGTATACATGCTATGTCACGTTAGAGTTCTACAGAATCTGAAAGTGTAAATGACTGTACATTCAAATATGAAAAATATTTGGATCTAGTATCAGATGACAAGCTTCGCAAGAGTTTAGCATGCTTTAGATTGTGCTCACACTTGTTAGAAATTGTACTTGGGCGATATGCCGGTGTAAATAGAGAAGATAGACACTCTAGAATATGCAATAATAGGAGTGTTGAATCTGAGTATCACTTTTTACTGTGCTGCAATAAATATACAGATATACGCAATCACTACTTGGGCCATGTGTCATGGCCATCTATGAATACATTTGTTAATAACATGTCCTCAGAAAATAAAAATAAATTGATTAGATTATCTAAGTTTATAAACCATGCCTTTTCATTACGAACTTATGTCCTTGTTACTTTACAAATTGTTCCTTAATTGTTATTTGGCAAACTGTGCGGTATGTGTATATTTTGAATGTGTTGCCATTTTCTTTGCATGTATTTGTAAATGTATTTGATTGTTTTTGGTCAAAGACAATTGTATTATATGCTGAAACAAAACATGAAACTTGAAACTTGTCATTGGGGTAAACTTATCAGGCGTGTAATTAAAACTAGAATGTGTCCTCGGACACCGATGCTCCAATAGCTTCAACAACGTTTGTAAGAACAACGGACTCTGGTAAAAAATGGTAGCATAAAAAAAATCCTTTCTTTACAATCATCTACGCATCCCGCTTGATGCAAGTTTGAAAGAAATCCGCCTGATAGTTTAGGAGGAGTTAATGCCACAATATTTGGAGTACGTGCCAACGGACGTACAGACGTACGGACCTACGAACAGACGGACGAGTGCAACTATATATGCCTCCCACTTCGTGGGAACACAAAAAATTAAGTACAGTTTCTTAAATTTTTTTGAATACACTTTTATGTAATTCGAACAAAAGCAATTAATAAAATTCAAGAAAATGATTTTTTGTAAGAATTACTTAATATAAATTCAACCCTAGGTATGTTTAGTCGACTTATAAAATTGCGAATAATCTGCCCTAAAAAGCATTACCCGAGAATTCCGATACCTAGATCATCGCCAACTAAAGATGTTCGTATTATTCTGAATAGAAAGTAAGAACTATAAATTCTGATAAAGGATGTTAAATGCTTTACTAAAGAATCACTTGATAATTTAATATTTTCGGTGCAAAATTAAACAATAAACGCAATATTAGCAGAAACGTTTTGTACGCCTTATTTATTTTCTAAAGAAAATATAACAGTATCTTCACCAGTGTGACTTAAATGTTTTACCGTTTTGCTTGTATTATATGTACAAAATACAGTTTCAAGTTCTACAAGATACGAGTAACTTGGACAAAACATACAGTTTTAAAGCATTTTTCTATTAAGCGTTTCTTTCTACTACATATGTTTTTTTATAAGTATTGCTGCAATATTTTATGTCTTTTTTGCTATATGCATTTATATGTTCTAATAAAATTTAGTATTGTTGCAATACTATTTCTATTAAGTATTGTTGCAATATAATTTATTCTATTAATTAATGTTTGAATACTTATTCTATTAAGTTACTTTGCAATAATCAATTTAGTGTATATTGTAACAGTTAAAATGTAGTACACGTAATAAGTATTGTAAACATTTTGATGAATCATTGTTATACTAGATGTTGAATTTATGTTCCTGTGGAATAATGAAGAATAATAATTTAATATATAACCTATTAGCTCTTTCTTCATGAACTAGAAGATTTAAATCAACAGTTCGTTTCATATTGTTATACTAGATGTTTTGTTAAGCTGGAGAGTTAAGGTTCGTGTGGGATAATGAATTATAGTAATAATAGAATATCTACATATAATATGAAAGTTAATAGCTTTTTCTTCATAAAGACTATGAACAAACAACTCTTGTTAACAAGTTATTGATGATCCCACACGAACATAAACTCTCCAGCTCTTGCTTTCTGAGTTCAAATTCCATCTTTGTTATACATGAACCTTGGTACATGATGTAAGTAAGAGAATATGCGATGAAAATAGATTAAAAATTGGAAATGATAAAATCGATTTATTTGTTGCTTTTTAAGTTAATGTTATTTTTAAATTTTGATTATATCTCTCGTAATTCAGTATCAGTACAGAAAATGTCCCCTGAATGCTCAACAATTTAGAATCAAACCGGCGCATGATATCGATCACACAGCCGACTGGTAAACCATAAAGTTAATCAGTGTAACTTTCGGCTCAATGTAACATCTACGGATCTCATAATTCATGCTTCCTTTTATGGGATTTTCATAAAGGCGGAAGCCAGTAATATTTTCCAAATAATTGAATATGACAGTCAAACGTTGGGAATTTCTCCAAATTCGGTAATTGGATTGGGTACGACTGCCTTTATGAGAAAGAGCAATTTGTTTAGAAAGACGAATGAACAAAATATCGTATTGACCCAATGGACTGTTTATGATGGATAGGGTAGCGTGATTTTATTGAAGACCCTTATTTGATATATTGACAGAAGGCACTAAAGAACACTAACTTGTATGATTAAAGATGAAGTTTTGTCAATAGTCATGCGGGTCTAATTTAATCAGACAGTGTTGGATCTCGCTGTAAGGCTGCAAACCAAACTGTTGATTTTTTCTCAATCGATAATATATTTCAGACGAAATGTTTGCCAAAAATGTCAAAAAGAATGAAACAAAAGATATGATATTGTCTTCTACCTATGTATGGTTTTATGTATGAGCTCGATGTTCGACAAAAAAACTTCCACAACATTACTAATGATAGTGCCTCTAGCTGGTGGCGAACCCGCACCGTCACAGTCTAAAAGATCATTGACCTAAGATTTTTTGCATTTTTTTTCACATTTCACAATCTTTATGTCCCATTTAATCCCAGACGCAATATGAATTTGACCAATGTTTGCCAAAACGTTATTGCCTATAAGTTGTGCTTGTTCTTTTATGCAATTGCAACTATATTTACAATAGGGCGATCAACATTACTGTAACGACAATTTTCAGGCCAAAGAAAACAATGTTTTATTGTGTAGTATCTATAGTTTATTTTTGTTTAAATTTCAGGAAGATACTACAGAAAACAGCGTTCAAGAAAAGACAACATTTACAGTAGGGTTTTGAGAAAGCACATGTTTATTTTTTAAATTATATACCTTTATTAATATTTAATGTTGTCTTTTTCAAAAAATGCTTCGCAATTCGATCATAATAAAATGTATCTATTAATATCTTTTCCTTTGCATCATAAAGACTTCAGTTCCAATTCAATACTTGTATAAAATCAAATTTATGAAGGTTAGAAGACGTTAAAACTCGGTTGTTACAAAAGTGGATTTCATTTTTAACAATGTTAGAACTAAAATGCTTTGTTAAGTAGCCGCACTCTTAGGAAAAACAGTATAGCATTTAATAAGAAGAAATGTCAGCAAACAAAACAAATATGAAACAATTCAGTTTGATAGAATCTTTGCATAGGTAGTAAGAGAAACGCACTCCACATAACCCCAGGTTGAGCGTAACTCAGCATAAACATTCGTATTTTGAGCCTTTTCATCTTGTGTGAAATGACGGTGAACATGGAACATTGAAGGCGGCATTTACAGAGAATTACAATGCCACGATAAGCGGCGTATCGTCCCTAGATTGAACAATGGGTTGCACTAAACAGAAAAGCAAAGGGTGGAACAGAATAGAATTTTAACAGGGGATCTGAGAATATAAATGCTGCATATCACAATAGACGCCATCTTGAAAAGTTAATTAAGGTATATCACAATACCCAAAGATATACCGATTAGAATATTAAAAAATAACCCATATAAAACGGACAGAATTATTGAAAGACAATTACATTAATATAATATAACCTTAATTAGTGTCGTGCTCAACGATCTCCTCAGGTCGAGAATATGACAGCAGCACTGAAAGAATGAAAAGTAACAACTTTGACAACCATTGTTACTGAAACTGTTTGCCTCATCTCCATAAACGTTATTCATGTAATCGATCTGTATTTTGACGTTTTCAATAACTTAGCCTTACACCATCCATTTTAGACGTGTCACTCGATGTATCCTACATGTATTAATTAAACATCAACTCATCGTAAACTACTCTGCCAAATTGAATATAAACATGAGTTTGAAAATATAAAATCAATTATGAACAAAATCATGAATCTTGATGTCTGAAAACGGTTCTTGATAACTTATGAGAGAAAAAAAACAACGCAATATTATAGGTCAGGATTGACACTTCATTCAGAAAACAAAGCATATATCAATAGTAAGTAAAGAATTGATGGGTTCCAATAAGTATGGTATAGGTCAAAAACAATAAAGACGTGTACCCTTGTAAAGTTTGTTTAAACCTACATAATTATGCGTCTTTCTCGGGTCTTACCCCGGGCAATTAAAACTGAATCTTGTCAAAATTAAGACCTTTTATAAATGGTGTCTTCCTGATCAACGCTATCTGTTCCCCCATTTCGATACCCACAAACTTGTAAAATTTGCTTGTATAATTTAACATGACTGTCAAAATAAAGTGTGATGTTGTTGTTGTTGTTGTTGTTGTTATCCTTAAAACCTTGTGTGTAAGGGTTTGGAACTTTCTTAATGCATTTGTGCTCCGTACTTATAAGCCGGAACTGGATTTTAAATGGTTGTAATACACTGTTATCTAATGTTCGTTGTTCTACAAGTTATATAGAAATAAAATATGCTGGTTTGATCCGCTCAGAAACACTCAACAGTAACATATACAAAATCACATAAACAAAAGAAATCAAAAGTTTACGTTTCCCATCCCCACTTTCTTTCCCGGCTTCATGCAGTTATTTAATATACGCGCATAATTTTACTAGTTACATTTAAGGAAATCAGAAGATGTAAACATGCTAGGAAAGTCGTTATAAATATCGAATATTGCTACAGCGTAACATAACCAATATCTCGCAGACGACATTTTGGCGCCACTTTTCGTCTGCAGGATTTCTTGTCATTTTTAATTCCAACATGCCAAAAGTATCTGGGAATTCTGTGAAATAAGGAATGAAATTAGTTCCCTAACGACTTAAATAGCGATGATTTGATTTCGCTATTGGACGAATGGAGGAAAGGGGTGAAGGTGGAGATGGCTACTCGGACCATGTTGCGCGCGCATAATGTGTCTATTATCGCACTGAATATGGCGAAAGGTAGGTGCATTCTTATTTATTACAAATCTTTAAAATGGATATTCGCCTTCGTTATATTTTGTACTACTTATGAATAATTTATAGCAATATTAATGCATTAACATTGTATAACAAAGTCCTTAAGCATTATGCAGATGAGACAGAACTCTTTTTTTTTGCTTTTAGTATTTATTTTTTTTTGATGTTTAAGACTTTTAAGAGTTTTGTTTGAGGCGATAACACTTAAATGAAATGATGGTAAGCGCGTATTATTATTCTTATGTTCATAAATTCAGTTACGCTATATAAAGTTGCATGTGTATTGTAATTAACCGGTTTAGGCGTTCTGGATTAAATATACCTTTTAGAGATGACAGAAACTAGTAGTTAAGCCGTTTCTTTGAAAATCCTGCTTTTATATTAGTGCTGTTATAAAATGACACAAACTGCATGTAGTATTTCAGTGCGGTACTTTGGAAAATCTTGTATTTATTATCAGTGCTGTCATTAAAAGTTGATATTACATTTAAAACCGCTACATGTAACCGGATAGATGTAAACATATCGCAATTCATTAGATCTGGCAAATTCTTTTAAAACTTATCTCGTGAAATAAAGTGCGACTTCTGATCGACCATAATTTTTGTGCTGGTGATCGACTTAAATACGAGGGGTGTTCAATATATAATGAGACTGTGTTCATATCTTTTATTTGAAACATTTAACGGTAATATGCAATAGATAATAACAAAGTTCATTCATTTCTGAATACATTCAGAAAATATTTAAAAAATCCACAAAACAGCTTTAAAGTTACAGCATTTATAAGAAGGTCATGTTTGCATCATCGCCACCGGGCAACAAATATGTCGCGACGTCAGCGACGTCGATCGCATTGTAAACGTCGCTATATTGTTTTAGCACATTCATAGCTTTTCAAAATAAGCTGCCGAATGCAGAACACATCATTGTTGGCGTGCAGCCCACAAATTATTGACTTATTAACTGATAAAAATTAATGCAGGAATTATAAATGTCTTAACACTAAATAAATGAATTCTTCTGTTTTTATTATGATTTTATATAGAAAAACGCCGATATACTTAAATTACTGAACCTCTATAGGAATTATGCAACAATTTTATGTATTAAATATTTAATTAACTTTTCTCATGCTTAAATCTTTTGTCAGTATGCGATGCGCAGTCCCAAAGCTCCATCATCAATTTCGGCAAGCTCCCGCACAATTAAACGTCTGTCCATATCAAGCGCTGACTGAATTGACGCTACGCATGACGCTGTCACGGACTTCTTACTACCGAACCTTTGCTCGTCATTAAGTGCTGTATGTCCCTCAGAAAACTGTTTGTACCATCTAAATACTAACACACGACAAGCACTGTCTTTCCCCTTAGTCTCTTGTAACATTGTAAATGTTTTCGTTGCCGATTTACCTAAATTCATACAAAACTTAATGTTTGCCCGCACTTCAATACGTTCTTGTATCATCATTTTTAAGTGACAACGTGTAAGGGTGACCGTAAACAAATGTTGATTATTTCAACGTTTTACAACCAAATGACGTCATTTTTTCATATGAGGTCATTGATATAACGAACAAATTATTGGCGGATTTTTATGTAATTGCAAAAATAGGTTCTTACTTTACTTTATATTATAATGTATGTCTTTATAATGCAGAATGGACGGGGGCGATAACGCGTTACTATGGTTTTTGGAATGATCATAATTTCTATGTCGCATTATATTTTTTCTACCAAAGCCGGTATTCTAATCAAGGATAAGTTATATTTAATAATGATACCAAATTTTGATATATTTCATTTCAGAATAAAAATATATGAGGACAGTCTCATTATATATTGAACAACCCTCGTAATCAAGTTGACTTAACCTTCCTCTAGGATTGGCTACAAGAGACCTACCAATTAAATTAATTTAATAGAAAAAGAATGAACTGTAAAGACATTTTAAAATTAAGAACAAAACTGAAACGATTTGTAAAACTGGTTAACTGGTTCCTTAAATATTGACAGTTTAAATGTTGAAAAAGTGAAGCATGCATATCAGGCGTAGCAACAATCAGAGAACAAATCCTCCATACACAGCCAAAAAGCAGAGAGGAAAATAGATGGGTTTATTAAAAGGGCAGTTCCAAATAAACACAAACAATTAAAAAAAAGAAAACGAACCCGGTGGGTAACTGCGTTGAAACGTTCAGTGGCAAAACAATGGAGTCGACCATTATAATTATTTCAAATCGGCTTTTCTGAGTTTACCGATGATGTGATTATATATGTGCAAATGTTGATTTTTCTACAAAATGTAATCATTCTCCTAACACAATTTGGTTTTATTTTAATTTCACTGTTAATATCTTAAATATGATTTTAGTTAACCTTAATAACTGTTAAACTACATTTTTAACTTAATGGCGAAACTTTCTTGATTTTATTATTTATACTAATGTTAAAATAATGTCTTTATCAAAAATTGAAAGGACTTCTCAAGCAAATTATGAAGAATTGTATTTTAATTAATTGTTTTGTTTAAAAAAAGCCTCACAGTTGCGCAGACAATTCATACAACCATTTGTATTTGAGTATAAAATCAGCATCTCTTCATTTGGTATGTTGATAGAGACCATTAAAAGATTTTTAACAATCATGATATGTTTGATAATAGTATTGCTTGACAAGTTCAAGTATCTAGTTAAAAAGAAATAGTAAAACTTAGCGCGCTGTAACGCCGCATAGGAGCATCGCCGCATAAACTTTTTTTTTCGTTTATGCGGTGATTTTCAACGCATAAACAGGACGACCGCGTTTATGCGGCGACGCTCAACGCATTAAGCAGAAATTTCTTAAATGAGGCGCAACTGTGCCTTTTTGCCATATAAAGAGAATTAGTTTAATCATTTATTATAAAGATTCATAGTTCTAATATTTGCTAAGGATTTTTTCAAAGGCCCTGTTATTCCCCGAGATTGGTGCAATGGTTACAAATCACGTGTGCATTACCTGGGACTTATCGCAACGGACATAAAAAAAGTTAAGTTTAAAAAAAAACGTCATTTAAACGTTTTGAAGATAGATGTATTGGTTTGGTTCACAATTTAACCAATCTTACTAAATCTTTGTAAGAATTTAACTATATAAAAGTTTACTACAAAGCTTAGTTAAGGGGACACAAAAAAACTCAATTGGTTTAGTTCATAATTAAATCGACATTACTAAATCTTTGTCAGAATGTACCGCTCTAAAAATCTCGACACAAAAAAACTGAGAAAGTGTGGATATTATATCAACAACTTTTAAACTAGTATGTGCTTTAATTATTGTATGTGGCAAAAGTGTATAAAATAGTATTTTTTATGCATTGAAAATCACCGCATAACGGGTAAAAAATTTGTTTAAGCGGCGATGCTCCTATGCGGCGTTACAGCGCGCAAAAATAAAAGAGAAAAATTTGATCTATTTACTTTAAAAATTGTTTAAAGTTATTAACGACCTATTATACCACTTTTTATGATTAATTTATGATTGATTATTGCTGATGTTGGCCGCTGTTTTCATGTTAATGATATTCGTTACTGTTTAACTGAACATCTTAAAGACAAATTTTGGTTACAAGTATCACGTGAGCATATGTGATATACCTTATCCATATTCCCTTATTAGACGTATTCATGTGATATAACTGTTCGATGTTAAGGATTTTAAATTACGAATCAAGCGAAAATAAAGTGATTTAACATTAAACATACCGCTATTGAAAACGGCAGACAACTTCGAACAACGATTTACGTTAACAATTCGAAAACGAAGGAAGTTCATTCCAAGATAAAATGAGCTTCGCCGGTTTGACAGTTTCTTAAGCTGTTTGTTTTCACTCGAAACATTAACAATGTAAATAAAGAGATTGTTTGGGGACACTCCTAGTAGCATGCAAAATCTAAAAATGCTAAAAGACTCCATTTTCCTATACAGGCAGCTTGATTACATTCTGCAAACAAGCAAACGACGAGTTTTGTTAATTTACGTCCTGCCGAATAAATTTTATCCGGATAATATTACTGATCGAATATGACTAAACGCAGTGGAATGAAACTCCGTATCTCTTTAATCTTTTCCAACCGTTACACTTTCAATACAAGCTATCGCTTAGACTGTTCCTCATTTCGGTGGATGATAAAGGCCCCTTTTGACATGAGTTGATTGCTTTTCGCCGTTTTGACGTTTCTTATATTCGATCGTAAAGATCGTGAAGATAGAGATTGTGAAATGGCAATGATTTTGCCTATCAATCATTCGTGTATCAGCATTTGCTCTCAATTATGTAAGGGGAAGAGCTTCTCTCGACGAGATATGATTTTACAAATTGACTGCATTTCGTAATTTGGAGAGAAGTTTATGAGAGGCTTTTACTGAAATTGGTGATGTTATGAGAGATTTATGTATGTTTCTGAGACGGGGATAACGCTATTTTGTTATTCATGTTTCCGGACTGACCCTACAATCCTTCAGTTTTATCTTGTCTGTAGTTCGATATTAGTTAATACGATAAATTTGGAATGTTGACATTGTAGACTTGAGATATTGTTAAAAGAGACCGAACCGGACAGATATCAAAGTATTGCAGGCTCCGTTTGATTGAGCCTGTTCATAAGCAGTAATGGACGAGCATATTACAGTTAACACCGCCTAGCACCGGGTTAACACCGCCTAGCACCGGGTTGAGTGCAACTCATTATTTTCACAAATATATCGTGCTCAACGGCCTTCAAAGGGCTATGCAATTAGTAACAACACTGATCGAATGTACGGGGAGACATTTTAAACAACGAGTTTCGGCTAAATTGAACACTTTAGCGCTTCCATTGTCCAAGTTGGTATTCATCACGTAAGAGTTCAAAACCTGAACATGATTTATGAGTATGCATTGAAGGTCACAATTCAAGTGTGGTTGTATGTGAAACGACGATTGGCGAGCAGTAAGGGTTTACAGTGTCGATAGAAATAACCATGTTCTAAGGCAATCCGAGTATTTTGCAGGACCGCTTGCTAGCTACTTATTACTTCATACATTTTTTCAATATTTACTATTCTAACACCAGTGACTCCTGTTTGGATCTATTTTCAAATCGTCATTTCGGATTGTTAAAAATATTAACTGTTCACATGTTTACATAGTAAGATGCGCTCAAGCCAGGATTAGGCGGCATGGGGATTGATTATGCATTTTGATTACTGCCCATTAACAAAACCGAGCCTGCAATATTTTCATACTTGTCCTGTTCGGTTACTTCTTCATCTATTCGAAGGCTATACTTAAACCAATAAATCAGGCCTAAGAGAATGCACTTCAAGTGTAGACTCTGCGAACAAGAGTCCTCTTGCTTTAGATGCGTGTGTGCAAAAAAAAAACTATTTTTAAAAAGGAACGTTGGAAGCCACTGAACGCGATCAAAATCAAAATATAGCAGGCTCGGTCAGAGTAAGCCTATTTATAGGCAGCAATCAGTATACATATTACTGTCTACGCCTCCACGCCCCGGGTTGAGTGAATCTCAGTATTTTACAAATACACGTGTATAGGTGTCATGCTGAACGGCTTTTAAGGATAGTTATTGATAACAGCATTAAATTAATCTACGGGGAGATATTTTACAGCCCCAAAACGTCACAAACAACGCTTTTTTATCCAAAGTTACTTTGGCTCTATTTTTTGTATTGGGATAATAAATAACATAAAAAACCTAACACCGATTGGTGGACCAACGACATGCCATAAATCTCAGCATGAAACTCTCTTAACATTCTTAAAAGCATACTGGAAATGTAAAACGCCATTCCTCTACATTAATGCATAAAACAGAGACTTATTTTATCCTCTCGTACAAATTGTGGACTGGTTAACATCAAAATATTCAAATAATATTCAGATATATGCGTCTCGGGCATCCTTTATGTCCATTGGGATTCTCTAGCTTTGACTGCCTATCAATTTTTTGTCTAAAAGCGGACTTAGGCGAAAGCGAACCTTCTGACTTAATTAAGATGACGACAATAATATATAAAGCAAAACTAAAAAAGTAATTGAGATCTTAAAGAAAACAAATAGAGATTGTGTAGTGTTGTTGGAGTGTAAATGAGCACTTTCTACCTATAGTAAATTGATTTCTTTCTTGTTTTTCTAAACAGTTTTTGCCCCAAATTGACCAAAAGTAAATAACAAAGTACAGGCCGCCCGTATGGATCTTGCATAACGACCAGCTCACCATTGCGTAACCCATTTAATTTGTAATATATCGCCACGATTGGCTAGGATGAAAAAGTCAAATTTGAGTAACAAACACACACTAAAGTCTTGTCAAATTAAATATTGCAATACACTATAATAAACAAAGTGCCAATTTTCTTATAAGAACAACGTCGGGCAAGAAGACACGAACACCGTAGATGAAATAAATAAAATAATAAATATATGTTATGTAAAACAACGATAATAATATGGCATTCAAATATATATTTTTATACTAAACATTAAAAATGAGACCAAATGTTTTGAGAAATACTCTGCACAGTACTTTTTATCTTGACCACGGTAAAGAAAAGTAAATCGTAATCATCATTTTACCCATCATAATATCAGTAATAATATGTCTGTTTGTATTAACAATTTGTAGGAGTTTTAAGTATATCGACTAAGTACATGGATGCATACTCTGCATAAATCTTCGCAAGTGATGTTATGGCTATAGCGATATGCGTCATTATGTTCACCACAGAGGTTTATGCGGTCTACAGCGTACGCATACTTGCAAAATATGCAGGAAACTGATATATAGCATACAAATATCAAGTTATTTGTATGCATACATGCCAATCAGTTGGAAAATATGTTAGATAACTTTTGCTTACCTCAACATATTACATATTAAAGTGATTTCCCTTTAGACAAAAATTATTATGGGCATGAACTGAACAAGGAAGCCATCGCGATCTGGCGCGTTTCATAGTCACGAATTTCCCTTTTTAAATTAATAAAGTTTGTATTACCCCATTCCTTTTAACAGGAAGAGTCTTTATATTGTTTTAAAGGCTTGACGGTGAACAATGTGTTCCTAAGTTGAAATGTGAGGAAGTCTTCCTAGTAAGATATGCATGTAGTTGTTTGGGGGAAGATACTTCGTGAGCTACAATACCCTCCTAGTTGTGTTTTCTCCAGAACATTATTAGCATCTTCCATAAGTGTAAGTGAAGAGAGTGTTGTTTTCTGTCTAAACTGAATGTCTCATGCAAGCTATATAATCAAAGTGTTAGATCAATATGCTGAAATGTTGGTGTTAACAAAAATATTTTGTAAATAACTTAGCTAACTTGATACATAATTTCAACAACTCGTACATGTATGATGACGTGACGCTACTTTGGTGAGCACGCGAACCCAATCGTTTCCTTGGGGAAAGAGTTTTTCCTATCCCGGTAATACCCGCGGAACCATCGGATGTGAAAGAGGTACATTTTAATACCAAACTGGATCAACAGATAACATGAACATATTTTTTTTATTTCAAGCATTATACAAGAATCTGTGGTTGATATAAGAAACGTGAATACTTACCAAGGCACTTACGCATTAAGGCTTACATTATGTTTTTGTGAGACACCATTTCGTGACAAATCGGGGTTTGTCTTTGTTATTTTCATTTATTTTGTGTTCGACACGCAAGGGATGATATTATTGTTCATCAAACCACTTGTGACACTTGAAAAATAAGTCTTTATTCTGTAAGATAAGTCGGTATCTTCACTTCATCACTTATTCAGCTATATTGCAATATCCTATATTCCCCATATAATGTCCCCATTTCAGTTAAATAATGTTAAATCATTAATTTTCGTAGGATTAAAGTTTCGAGTTTGTATTGTACATAAATACTCTTTGACGTAAACTGTAGAGTTTTGTCACCAACTATTAAATGAAGAAAAATCGAAGTGATTGTGTATCCACGTTCATTACCAACAATTTCTTGAAAAACAATGATTGTGTAATTATTGTCATGGGCTATAATCGTCAACTTTGTGGAACCGAATTATAATAATCGCGAAAATAGTTTTATACTGTACTTGCACTTCATGTAATTGGTAATTATGTGAGCTTAATGATAAGGATGTTTGTTTTCTGCCGAGACATATAAGTAATTCTACAAAAGCCAGACTGTAATCAAGCTGTAGTAGACTCTTCAACAGTCAGGCTAGCCAGGTTAAATCTCTGATTATACTATAACAATGATACAATGTACAAATAAAACAAATTTCTTAGGCATTTACTGACATTTACATTAAATCAATAACAAGCAATCAGATGAGTACGTTATATAATAAAGCTACTGAAATTGGCTGAAACACATATAATAAAGCTCTGCAATAAACATTTATGGTTCAGTAAAGAACTTCTGTTTGTAATTTCCTATTCTGTCTGGAATCAAATGGGATCATATTATTAATATGTTGTCAATATTTAGAGGTTCACCTTAGGATGCTGCAATTTAGACTTTTTAGTCTCCAATCAACAAAACAATATCTCAAATACTAATGTTTATATAAACCACCCCTTGTTCTCTCATCTCAGAAAAATATATCGGACACTTATCCCTTTTCGTTTAAAGTGTAAGTTTGAAACATAATGAGTTTGCATGCTTTTTCATGTGCATTGGAATGTGTTTACATGATTTCAATTTGTTCAGAAGTTAAATCACCAAGGCAATTTTGCATGTTTGTTCGAAGGATCACCTGGTAATAATAATAATAATTATAGAATACCTTTTAACCCATTTCGTAGGATTTTTAAAGTTATTAAGCAATCGAAATGTGAGATATTCTGCAATAATGCAACCAACTGAATTTCGAATTTTCAACATGTGTGTCTAATGATGTTAATGCTCGTGCTTTTGCATGCACCATTGTTAAGCTGATGGGTTAGTTGGAGTTACTTAATCAAGACAACTTGTACTTGTTTTTGATATGAGAACCTGTTGAGGCAAGTGTGAGGTTGGTGCACCCTAGATCCTGGTTTAAACCCCCAGTGGAATTTTTTTTTGCCACTGACCGTTCCAAGGCGGTAACCCACAAGGTTCTCAATTTTGTTAATTGTTTGTGGGTTTGTTTTTAAATTTGTCATTTTATAAACCATGCTCTGTCTTCCTCTCTTTCTTTGCTGTGTGAGGAGGCTGTGTCTTATGAATATTGCAATTCCTGATAGGCGTATATTACTTTTTTAATAAACGATTACATTGATTTGATATAATATAACATTGATACAGTGTAAAAAACACACATAAAACAAATTTCTGTTACATTTACAAAGATCAAGCAGTCAGAAATACTCAATATTTAATAAAGCAACTGACAATACTGCACTTCCTTACATGTATAACTAAATTCTACAATAAATATTTGCGGTTCAATAAAGAAGTCATAATTGTAATTTCCTATTCTGTCTTAAACGAGACGGCAAGTACAATCAATAGATGCTGATCACAGCTAATTTTTCTTGGAAAATCCTGGCTCATAGGGGTTTGAAGTTGGGCAGGCGAGCTGGTGGGCGTCAACATTTTTTTGTGATAAAGCTTGTTGTTTAATTTCATTTTTTCTCATTTAACCATTTAACGTAGAGTTTTGAAACTTAACATAGTTGGCTGAAATCAAAATAGCAATAATCCGAACACGTTTCATACTTTTTGACTGTTTTTGTTATAGTTATGCTACTTTTTTACTTAAAATGTATGAAAGAAACCATCGCATAGTCTTCTTGTTCTACAGTCCTACCCTTTTTCATTTGGGAGGTTTCATTTTCTTTACTACATAGGTTAAGCCTTTCAAGTATAAATGCATCGTCAATGCCTCCAATAAGCATTACTTACGTTTAAAGATAAACTTCAAATTATACGGGTTTAGCTTCGCCAGTTTAAAGGTTATAATTTACAAAAAAATCATTTTGTTTGGAGACCGCACGCCTCTAGTCACAGAATGGTATTGATATGAAAATACCACATTAAATATGATATAGTTCTCTCAATACCTTGTTTAAGAAAGGATCAACATTTTTATTTACCTACATTTGTACCTAAGTAATTATTAAAAAAGGTATGGGCAGTACGTTTCATTTCCATTGCTTTCAATGCATAAACTTAATCATGCCAAACTTGCAAGATTTTCGTCATGTTGCTTTTTGAGGTCCATGTATAGTAAAGTTAAACAGTTTTAAAATTACAGTTGCCCATTTCAAGCTCACTTTAACAGCGCTGAAAAGGTATTTGTTTTTAAATTTTAGAATGGAGTAGTTCCTTTGTGGATCATCTAAATAATCACAGTTGCACAACTTGTATTCATCACAAACAATAAGATCTTAACTTTTACTTTGACATATGTTTTAATGAGAATGACAAGCACTTCCCCTTTTATGTTTTGATAATTTCGAAATGTCTTCTACTACTACTACTTCTACCACTACAACCACTAACAACTAATCATATTCATGATAACAATGCAAACGTCGTTTCACAACCCGCTAAACAGTCCATATTTCATAGTTTCGTAACGGGAATTATATTTTGCTAATTTCTAACGTGATCATGGTCATTTCGTCAGAGACTGGCTCAAATATTTTAGAGTATTTTTGACAAACATCAACACTGTAATTAATAATTAATTAGTATAAGTATTTTCCATCATTATATCTGCGAAAATGTGTCACAAGTGTTACCACATTCGACTTTTGGTGTAAGTTCCATTAGTTTTATTACCAACATAATATTTTACAGCGCTCTGCATGCCTGGTGATTAACCCTTCTACAGTTGATCATTATGCTTACCTCTTTGGTTGCACGACGGTGGCAGGGGTTTAAGAGTTTATGAAGGCTTATGGGGAAATCTTTTCTTAAAAGAACCTAGAAGCTCGATTCGTTTCTTTTATCCCTGTCATCGTGTTCTTGCTGATTTTACTCCAGGAGCTCTGGTCTCGGTAAGATCATCGAGTACCCGCCCTTTGGCTTTGCAATGCTATTAAATTCTTATGTTTTATATGTTTGGGTGCTTTCGCATGCAACATTGTTGAGCCAATAAGTGGGTTGGAGTTGTTTCACCAAGACAACTTGTATTTGTTTTGTGATATGAGAACCTGTTGGGGCAAGTGTGAGGTTGGTGCACCCTAGAACCTGGTTTAAACCCCCCAGTGGCAATTTGATTTGTCATTGACCGTTCCAAGGCGGTAACCCCTCGGGTTCTCATTTTTGTTAATTGTTAGTGGTGTCTCTTTTGAAACTGATCATTTTATTAACCATGCTCTCTCCCTCTCTTCTTCTTGACTGTGTGGGGAGGCTGTTTTTTCTGAATGTGGCGATTCCTGATATGCATATTTCACCTTTTCATGCGTTTATCTTCATTTATTGTGACAGCCTTGTGTCCCTTATTGCAAATAATTATGCACGGAGGGAAAACCGTGATCTTTCTATGGCATTTATAGCTGTAAGGTCTGCTCCTTAATGGGGAAAGGAAGTTTAGAGGCTAAAGCAAACTGTTGTGGCATTAAGTTTCAAAATGATAATCTTTTAAAAAAAATGCTAAGACGTTTGTTGCTTCGAAAGTTAAAAACATAAAAGTATCCAAAAAAGCAAATTAATCACTTAACTTTGACAATTAATGTAAAGTGTGTTAGGGGTGCCCGCTTATGTGTATCGAGATCAACTAGCAAACAGTGCGGATATTAAAGTCAATATATTCTCGGAAACAACATTGAAACTATAAATGAAATATTTCAATTGCAAAAGAAATATGAATGATTAATTTTACACAAAAATGTCAAGTTCGGTATACTGAGAAAATCATTTTAGTGGTAATAATATAATTTAAACATGATTACCCACTTAGGTTTTAATAGGCTAAATGAACATTCTGAACAAGATATAGTCATCGTCATAAGAGAAAAAATATTCGTCATAATTCTAGAACATCTTAATCACCTGGCTATCCTTGATATAGCAATAACGAAAACAGGAAAATTTTGAGCTTGTTCCAGTAATTATGTTACGAGTGACTTTGCGAACTCCATACAACACGTACAAATAGCCACATAATTATACACAATTATAAACCCATTCAGGTTCACCAGCAGGACGTCAAAAAGTAACACAATTAAAAATCAAGAACAAAGACAACGGACAATAGATTTAACCGAATACATTTGGACGGAATAGACAATATACAATTGAAACATCAGCACGGTACATATACCGCATTGGAATGATCAGTAGCAATAAAATGTAGGCATCGGAGAGGTTATGACGTTCTTTAAGCCCATCCTCCATACATTAGGACATCAGTGCAATTAGAAAACATGGAAACAATTTAAATTGTAATTTAACGATATCTTAAGTTTATTTTAGGAGTTTAGTTTCAAACTCTGTAGAATAATCATTGATTGTCACAAAACACGTCGTAATAAACGCTTCGCAATTTCCGCAGACAAAATGTGTTTCACCAAGATGGACAACATAGTATGACTCCTAAACTGAACATAAGCAGAAAGATGAAAAGGGAACTTTGAAAACCATTGAACACGACAAATATGAACATATTGCAGGCTCGGTTTGATTGAACCTGTTCATGGACAGTAATGTAAATGCATATTACTGCCCACGCCGCCTAGCCCCGGTTTTAGCGCAACTCAATATTTACCAATAACAGTACACGTTTGATCCATCCCAGACGATGCTGTGCACATTACACATCATTATTAACATTACAAGAAATAATTAAAAAATAATCATCAGTTAATACCAAAATGAATTCATAACGTGATCGATTACTCATATTTAACAAATAAACAAGACAAGAGTGTTCACTTCCTCTCATCTTTTAATAATGTTCAGATCACTTAAAAGATAAAAGATAAAATCAAGACGGTTGTTGCTACTAAAGTGTAAAAATATAGAGAGCTTAGGCAAGACCCTGAGAAAAATGTCATCATCCTCATCGGATGACAACCTATGTCATGTTTCTTAGAATGGTAAAAAATAAAGTGTGAAGAGCAAATGATTATAAATGTTACAAATTAGGAAATTGGTAAGAGCTATGCATGTGAGTAACATATATGCGTATGTAGCGGTATAAATGTAGCTTTCAGTGTGAATGATAATAATTCAAAATGCAACATTTCTTAAGCGTCAACAAGAGGTTATTTCGAGCCAGAATCAATTAAGGTACAAATTTTTTGGTGTAGCAGGTTGGGGAAAGTCTGGAGTAAAAATTAAGTATTGGCACTTAATATTACATTTGTGTATGGCGAAAATCATAAGGAATGACAACATATCGCAATACACAGTCAACCTAACACAGCCAAAAGCATGGGTTTATTAAATGATCACCTTCAACAAGCACACCATGAACAATTAATGAAAATGAGAACCCGAGGGGTTATGGTCAGAGACAAAATATTTTGCCACTATGGGCTTAAACTAGGTTGTAGGGTGTACCAACTTCACTCTTGCCCCTACTGGTTCTCATATGAACAAACAACTGGTGAAATAACTCTAATTCATCCATAAAACTGATAAGAAGACGGCGGAAATATACATGTAGCTCTTTTTCAATCCTGGCTTTTTTTTTAAACTTTAAGTAAATTTCAACATTTTTGCTTAACCTTTAATATTACAATGGCATATATGCTGCCTGGCCTCACAAATTACCTTTCAGTTGTAGAGAACTACCCGTTGGTTACCAAATGTGTCCGAATATTACTTATAATTTAATAATTTAATAATTATTGTGAAATATTTTAATTTATTGTTGATATTGGCGTATCGTAGACCCGTTTTAAATGTCGTTTTGCTACTAACCATTCCGATGCGAGAGCACATCCCGTTCTCCTTTTCGTTGTGCATCGAATTAGAATATTATGCTCGTGTATACTTGATGTGTATTGGACCTCGATGATTCAGGGAATACCTTCTGTGCACTTAGCACTTGCATGTAAATCATTATTCTTTTGAAGACAGCCTTGTGTTGTATTTGAAATTAACATACCAAGAGCCTCTAAAACTCCTATAAGCCTACAGTATTTTCTAGTTTTTAATTCTGTTTTTTTATTCTCTTCCTCTTGGAAAACTCCGACCCCCCCCCCCCCCTCTCATTATCTCTCTTCGCCTTTCAATTTTTTTAATATTCTCTTTCTCCGCAATTCATTTTTTCAATGTTCTCTCTCTCGTCGCCTTTCGTTTTTAAATGCTCTCTCACCTTTTCACCTTTCATCTAATTCAATTCTGAACTGGTTGACAGATACAATGATCCTGTACCGTCATAATAAGGTTAAGTGGTAAGGGTTAAACGGATGATAATAACCGCTATGTCATTAGCATAATAGAGCTATGGTTTTGTCATTTTTCTGATCACACTTGTATGAATCTGATACTTGAAGTTAACGTTGTCCATTAAATATTGGCAAATTGTAATAAATAGATGACACTGAAACTGAATTTGATTCAAAACATCTAATTTGAAGAGTAATTACTCAGAAATGCTTACATGATTGAACTTTTTTTCTCTAAAGTGTCCATGTCGTACTGCGCCATCTCCATGACCTCGGATATTGCGAACCTTATCGTTATATGAGTTCTTATGTAGCGGTTGGAAGTGCGATCTCTATGCTGTTTTTCGCAATGAAAGTTTAAAATTACATGCTAGATGTGAAATGCAAATACCAGTCCACCTACAATGTTTAAACATCACTGCAACATTATTCACAAATGCGCGTCAAAACGTTTAAATTATTCGTCCAGCAATCACATTTACTTCGGAACTTATATCCACTACTAGACCATTTCAACTGGACGAATCTTGAAAGGTTTGACTTTTGATAGGTCATACCAACATTTAACTTTTGAGGGTTTACCGCTGTGTTAGCTTCTGTCATGTAATATTAAAACGCGGAAAGAATGTGAAAAGTTCGTAAAATGATTGACAGTAGCGCGTAAACTAACACAAACCACGACATCCGAACCTTCACTGACGTTACAATATAGTTAATGATATATAAACAGTAAGGGAATAAAATTGAGAACTCAGATACCAGGCGATATGACCATTAATCAATGTTTCTACTATAACGAAGATGGTAAATATGAAACTTTATCGTCCTGAATCGAAAACAAATGACATAGATCATGACACATCAGCATCGTTGACATTCAATTATGTTCGCTTGTCTAGCGAATCAAGCTCATCTTTGAGTTGTTAAGATTACAGGATAAAATATATGATACAATGTATTTTGTGATTAGTGATATGATCGTTTCGAAGTGAAAAGCTCTCTTATTCTTAAGTGACTTAGATGATAAAAAATGTTTTGAAAGACGCCCTATGCCGCGGACGAAAAGCGATCTCGAAGTTTATCCAGTTGAACGAAGGTGTCTCAGGTGATGCTATTTGACATTTTGATTTTCGTTGCTACTGTTTTATAAAGAACTTATTAATCATGAAACCACTTGTGGTGGAAGTTTGCCATTACCTCTGAAACGGGTTTCAAACAATGCAAGTACAACATTGAAAATTAATTTCACCGCCATTTGCAATCCGTCGTTTTGAACAGATCGAATTTGTACTGTGTGGTGTTGCAAGTATTAAGTTGCGCTCAACCAGAGGCTAGGAGGCGTAGGCAGTAATATACATATTCAGAAATATCATATGAATACTGAATCTTGTAATATTCGATTTCAAACGGTTGAATTTGATATATGAGTAGAGATTAAATATCTCTATTTGTTTAAGATCTGTTACAAGTATACAAATATTGACCGTTCTTTTCCATATATGGCAATGTAAAGGATCTTTATTGTTTTTGGAAGATTTTAGGAAGAAATCTATAGTGTTTAGTCTCCACTAAGCTGGAGGGGGAGTTTGAGAACTGAGTATAGTATATCCTGAAACAATTCAAGTTAGCATAGTTTATTCTTGGGCGATATTCGCACTTGTCCTCATACATACATCTCTTGCATGTACCCTAGGGTGATGGAGGCTTTCTCATTTTTGTTCTCAAGTTATCATAGGGCATGTATTTCGGAACAAAAGAATGTAGATCAGATGACGGAACAACTGCAATTCTGAAATGGGGAACGTCAAGGGAAAAGGTACATTCTGACATTTTTGTTATATTTTAGTTGTTACTATATTTGAAAGAAATAACAACTACATTTTAAGTCCTCATAACTAAGAAGTGATTTTCTTACACATTTTAACAATAAAACGACATTTCTAACGCGAAAAGCATAATCATGAATTAATGTCGTCTGCTCAACTTTATGACGTCATTTCAAGGATTGACGTCAATTGTCCGCAGGTACCTTTTCCCGTGACGCGCCCCAAATTGTAATAATTTTCATATTCGGGGACACAAAATAGTCCAATATGATACATTAATATTGCAAGTACTTATACCTGGCACCAGCGTTGAAATTATCTTGAAACAATGTTTAAATACTATGATTGATATCTTTTTTATTTTGATGTTTTGTTTTGGTAGGTCCCGTTCTGTTAACGTTTATGTTTATTTCAAATAATTTATAACAATCTTGATACTGTTGTGTTCAGGGAAACGAACGTAAGAGCAACTTAACAGATGTTTAGTGCATAAAGTTGTTGGTGTCACATGATTCTGAACATTGAGCCGAAATATACACTATATAGGTCAGTTAGACAAACCTGTTATGAAAGAAAATATTCATAACAATATTACATATAGTTCAGATTTTGTCACGCCCAAATCTCGCGCATGATTTAAATTGTGCGATTCTGTTTATCTGTTGAGTGTTCGTACTGTTGTTTTCCTCCATTTTTGTCGCAAAACATTTATAAACGATGTCATAGCGGTCAATTTTTATACCTTTCTCATATCTGTTCTTCTATATCAAGACCTCATTTTTTCTGTTCTGACCATTGCAAACAATATTTTCTTTTCCAATAAGGTTATATTGGTCTTTTTGTCTAGCCTGCTTTAAACTTGTTTTTCAACTTATGAAATACACGTTTTAAATTATATGCAGAGGGAAAAAAAATGTACAATCTAAATTAGATTGGTGACTATTTACAAAAAAAATCCATCTGACTAGATGTTGTTTATGAATACCGAAACAATAACTTAATTAAAAGCATCGCTGATCAAACATATTTACAGAGAATCTTAACATAAACAACGTCGATATTCAAAAAGGCTATTCAAAGTGAATATGATCGGTTGAAAGTTTGTGTTTTGAATTTTTGTGGCCTATTTGACTTGAAAAATATAATGTTTGGCCTAATTGACTTTTTTCTGTGGCCCATTCGATTTTTTATGGGCTTGTGGCCTAAAGAATTTATACCATTACATCTAATATACATATATTGCTATAATGTTGTATGTAAATTGAATGTATGTTTTGAAATATGTATATTGTATATGGACGATGTACTAGTACTACACTCGTCAAAAGTTCTAAGTGCACACTTTTCAATTTTGAATATCTCAATGTAAACTTATTCTAATTGAATGAAAGTTTGACATAATGTTCATTATGATCAAACAACAATATTTTTGTTGAAAACCGTGCATATGTTTTTTGTATTACGTCATACACGTCAGCATACTTTATTTATGCGTAATCCCCGTGCGGGAATCGAAATTTATTTTTTAAACAATCGTTTTTGTTTTTCACATGTTCACCGACTCCAGACAAACACGAAAAACACACCAACAAATTGTAACCATGGAACGGTTGACGTCAGCAGACAACGACATTGCCGTCAAAATTCTTTTCACTGGCACAACTTCAAATTTGTTGTAAAAAATCTTGACGGTTTTCGTA
>JAZAYU010001544.1:0-32243 GCA_038501625.1 Corbicula japonica | reverse complement strand
GCATTTTGCATCAAATATATATCAAGAAAGACCACATATAAAACCTATAGCCGGCATTTGTCACTGGTAAAAATCCTGTGTCACTAAGTTCAAATACAAAGAGGACTACACGATGGTTTTTCCTTTTTCCATTGTTGGATTGGAAGGTGGATCAGTGTGGGTAGAATGTGAATTGCCAGACTAAGAGTTGGGAAAAGTGTGATGCTTTTATTTCGACAAAATAATTACCCATTTTTATTGTAATGGCCGCTTTCAGATTACATTTTAGTAAAATCCCATATAAAATTTTAGAATTTTAGAATTGCTGTGATTGGTGTACAGGTGGTAGATAGAATATAGCATTTTGCACCAAATATATTGAACATTCTGACAGGGTCATATATCGGTTGTCAGTGAGCCCATTGATGGTAAATCTCCCTATTTCGTCTGTGCAATATACTTTTATTATCAATTTATATCGTCTGGCATAACCTAGTACAGCATTGTTTTATGATGTGGACAATGTTAAATGTAGTTTTAAAAATATTTTAGCGATTTGTACCGGTGTTTCAACTTCTGATCTAACGTGTATGATAATATGTTAACGTTAATATATGTACCGTTTGCAATTGTAAGTTGTCATCTGATTATATGGTCTGATTAGCCTTGTGGATTGTTTGTTGTTGTATATACTGTTATTGTTGTATTGTATATACTGTTATTGTTGTGATGTATATATTGTTATTGTTGTGTTGTATATACTGTTATTGTTGTGTTGTATATACTGTTATTGTTGGGTTGTATATACTGTTATTGCTGTGTTGAATATACTGTTATTGTTGTGTAAAACGGAGAAGACCGGTATTTGATTTTTGTGAGCATTGTGAAGTTTTATTTACAATATAACCGGTTTATTTTATACCGTTTTAAGCGTTTAGTCTAATTAGACTTAATGGATTACGTGAAGGATAATGATAATATTTACCATTTGTATATCGGCTAGTCGAGTTGGGCATCTATGTTCTTATTTTCTATGATTTCCCTAGCTGGTAATACCACGACATTGTCTTGTCGGACAAACGAGCTCTGGGTTGGCAACGTCTGTTTTCTCTATGCAAGCACATTTTTGTATCGCCTTTAGGCTAATATATTTATTTCAATCGTTTAAAACTTAAGTATGGACACGAAATTTATTCCTGCTATATAACGTTCACATTATGGTCGGTTCTAAATTCTGATAAATCCATAGGAAATAAGTAGAAGTCAAACTATGCAATATGAATAATTAATGAATTTTAGCTAAATTCAAATGTTTTGTACAGTTGTGTATGCATTTGTTTTAAGTTTTCTATTTCTTTTCATTGTGCTAGCACATAATTGTAAACAATGATATTTCTGTGGGTAAAATCATACATGCTCATCATACTACATGTATCTATTCACCATTTTCGGGATCGGTTTGCGGTCCGCTTCAGATCAGCTTCCTATTCGATTGTCAATTTCATGATTGATAGTACTGTAACTATTCACCTGAGTATCATTATTATATGGCGAACAAAATATTTATTTTCTTATATTTATTTTCATAAAACTGTAATTGTAATAATTGAATAATTGTAAATTTATTCCTTTTGAGTTCGAATAAAATTTGGGTCTTCAAACATTAAAAGAAGATACAAATGTAATCATTAGCAACACGTTAGTCTGGTAAATATAAAAGTTTTGAAAGGATTGAACGTAAGATATGAAGCGATTATTACTTAACCGCATCATTAAACGACGTCTAGAAGATATACGCTACTGTTAAATATATGTATTAATCTTACTTGACACATAATCACCCTGGCTAACCTGGTACGCTTCGCGAACGGCACTACGCCGCGATCACGGCATATGCAACGCTTTTAACCGGCATAACCGGTGTCAATGTAGGAGATTTTGTGGGGTAAGGTAAGAAAATCGCAGAGTTTTTGGTTAGATATTTAAATAATGCTCAAACCAATAGGCCTATATGGCTGTCAAATCATGGCTATTTATGATTCTAGTCTTCTCTGTGTCCAGAATACAGTAGTTTGCTCAATCATTCGTGAAAATGGACCTCTCTGTGCTGCAAAAGTTGTAAATTTCCTGTTCAAATGTATTTTTCTTGAGCTAAAGTAAAGTTTAGTGAAGAATTATGACTGCATAAAAATGTCTGTATTAGAGGACACTGCAGTGTAAAATTTGAGTGTATTTTATCTATATTTTACTTAATTCTTGCCAAAAAATGAGAGGCCACGCACCGTACACCGGCACTTGATTTTTGCTACCCTGCGTATCACGGCATTTTATTCGATGCTGGTATAAAACTATACTTTGGTTGTCAAAATCTTTTACTGTTTCTTCACATTTAATTGAGTCGTAGTTTGATGTGTTGGTGTAAATTGTAAAAAAGATTTTAATATACTTACAAATTCTTCCATCAACAAGCAGGAGCGAACCCGGAGGGTATTCTTTGGGGTTGCTCAAGCCCCCTTTTGGCGCATCAGTATTTCGTTTTAATGGTGATTATGGCCAGAAAATTGGAATTATCACATAACTGCCCTATGACTAACCCAAACGAACTTGTTTTGTGGAAATCTTTTATTCGACCATGAACAAAGCTAGCAGAGTATTTCACGCAATACCCTAGTCCGCTACCGATGAAAACCCCAATCATTAATATGTGAAAGATAGATTTATCTGACGTTGATTGTTTCAATAAAAGTTAAATAGAATATAAAAATCTACCCCTTGTTAAGAAGCAGTAGGGTGTGTGTGGGGGGGGGGGGGGGCAAATCAACATTAAGCATTGTTTCGAACTTTGTCTATTACATGTAAAATGTAATATATTAATGTTTAACAAACTTAATGTTTATTGACAAAAATAATTTATAGAAGTCGGATGAAAGACTAGATTTTGAAAGATCGTATTGAAAAGAAAAGAAATTGATTTATGTTATAGTTTTGCGTTCAACTTGTCTTATTTTTAAAATACTAATTAAGGGAGTATCCGTGGTCCGATTTTGTCCAATTTTGGATATGTTGTTGTTTATACTAATTGTGACGGGTATTTAACATTCATTTCTTTTGCAATTTTGCATAGGTTTGACGTATTTTTTCGTAATGTGACTTTGCTAATTATGTTTATTGCAAGTAATTGACTTGACCGTTGACATGTGGTGAAAAATGAAATGTTGTACATTATGCTGTAGTCACTTTAATCTGTGTAGCAAGAGCATGATATGCAGGATCATTTTTCACCAAAGGTCTAAGGTCAGGAACACATAAATAAGAAAAAATAATACTTTAAAAATTTATATTTTTAGAAGTAGTCAAGATCATTCATTTAAATGGCAATACGAAAATTATGCACGGCCTTTTATTTTCATTAATGGTCTACGGTAGGTGTCTGTTATTAAAATAGAGAAAACTTAATATTTCAATAACTCATAAAGTAAAGTGAACAAGATACATTGATGACACTTGGTATACATATTTGATGTAAATGGTTACTGCATTATGTACGTTATTTCATTTTTAACCACAGGCCAAAGGTCAAGTCAGTTATTTAAAATAAACTATCTTTCACAAATTATTGATCGGGGTTTTACCCCTTTTTTGCGTGCTATACTCTGATAGCCTTGTTCAGAGTTAGATGAAACAATTTCAAAAAAATGGGTTCGATTGGGTCAGCCTTATTGTAGTTACGTGATAATTCCAACTCTATCTTTCACAAATTATTGATTGGGGTTTCACCCCTGTTTTGCGTGCAATACTCTGATAGCCTTGTTCAGAGTTGGATGAAACAATTTCAAAAGAAATGGGTTCGATTGGGTCAGCCACATTGTAGTTACGTGATGATTCCAACTCTCTGGCTATAATCCCCATGAAAATGTTTATATAATTGTTATTAAGTAAACATAATCACAAATCTTTCACAAATTATTGATTGGGGTTTTCATCGGTAGCGGACTCCTGTATTGCGTGAAATACCCTCAGACTGATAGCTTTGTTCAGGGTAAGATCAAAGATTTCCACAAAAGAAGTTCGTTTGGGTAAGTCTTAAGGTAGTTATGTGATAATTCCAACTTTCTAGCCATAATTACCATGAAAACTAAATATTGATGCGCCAAAAGGTGGCTTGAGCAATCCAAAAAAATACAATCCGGATCCGCTCCTGCTTGTTGAAGGAAGAATTGTTAAGTATGTCAAACATTGTTTTGTAATGTACACCAACACAACAATCTACAACTATATTAGATGTGAAGAAACAGTTTAATATTTCGACAACTAAAGTATATTTTAATACCAGCATCGCATAAAATGCCGTGATACGCAGCGTAGCAAAAATCAAGTGCCGGTGTACGGTACGTGGCCTCTCATTTTTTGCAAGAAGCAGGAAATATATAAATAAAACACACTCAAATTTTACACTGCAGAGTCCTACAGTGCCAAAAAAAAATTATGCAGTCATAATTCTTCACTAGACTTCAGTTTAGATCAAGAAAAAATACGTTTGAACAGGAAATTGGCAACTTTCCAGCACAGAGAGGTCCATTTTCACGAATGATTGAGCAAACTACTGTATTCTGGACACAGAGAAGACTAGAATCATAAATAGCCATGATCTGACAGCCGTATATGCCTATTGGTTTGAGTATTATTTAAATATCTAACCAAAGAATCTGCGATTTTCCAACCTTACCACACAAAATCTCCTACATTGACACCGGTTATGCCGGTTGAAAGCGTTGCATATGCCGTGATCGCGGCGTAGTGCCGTTCGCGAAGCGTACCAGGTTAGCCAGGGTGTAATATAATGAATCCGTATGGGCGTACACATTACATTAATTTAAGTCTTCTCAATTGATACATGTAGTACGTGAAAAAACCATATCTCTACTCATAATTTTAGTAATTTATTTTGGCTCCTTAATCACACCCATCAACCGGCAGAGCCAGGAGCGGACGGCACATCCAGGCGCAGACACGGTAAGATTTTTCATACTTGACAGTGGTGTAAGAAATTATCATTTTCGCTAGTTTTGATTTACTCTTGGAAAGAAATATCGGCTGCCCTCCGTACGGATTTTTGAGTTCATGAACTCCGGCCTTTAACATCAAGCATCAAGGGGAAGTTCAGCTTATCAGTCCCGGCGATCGGCGATTACAGTTAAATGACCATTAATTTGTCTGGTCTCTGGGAAACATTCAATCCAACCAGAGTATTAGATTGCAAGCAGGCCAACTTGCATTTATTCATGTAGCTTCATGAACGTATACATAACACATTTTTGACAAACCCGATCAAAGAAATAACTCACGACTAGCAAACTAAACATTTAAATGTATAGGTAAAAAGGTGTAACAGAGATGTGTCATATACTAAAAATGCTCTAAGGGACGTATCCAATTCATTGTTACAGTATATGAATTTCTGTTTAATTTGCCGAGGCTTCTAAACAAAATATAATATTTAAATTATTATTTTAAAGCCTCTGTTCTTGTTTTAGTGCAGAAAACGCGAAAATTATGTTATTATTATATTATATTCTTTAGTGATCTTTAGTCAAGTATGACAAATTGATAATTAATACATCTGAAGTTCGAAACGATTTTTGTTGGTTATTAAAATAATTTTTCGTAATGAAAAATCAATTTGAAACAGCGGCGTGAAATTAGCGGCCTAGCGGCATACAGTTGCGGCATTGTGGCGTGAAGTTGGCGTGAAGATGTCGGCCTAGCGGACTAGTCTACATAGCGTCGTGAGGTTGGCGGCCTTGATGATTGACGAAAAAGCGGCGTAATTTGGAGGCCTAGCAGCCAATCGACCTAGCGGCTTGAAGTTAGCGGTCTCGCAGCCTGTAGGCATTACGGCGCGAAGTTGGTACACTTGCGGCCTGCCAAACTGGACAAGAGGCCACTAGGCCGCTGAGTTCAGCCCGCTAGGCCGTCAAATTAAAGCCGCTAAGCTGCCAACTTCACGCCGCTAGGCCGCTGAGCCGTAATCTTCAGATATCTTTCAAGTGATCCCATAATCTAAATTTATGATAACCAAATGGAAGTTCACCAGTGCTTCAAATGCAAATTGAAGAGATTTTACAATAAAATTCTTGATAAAATAATTTGTTTTATGTTGACTGTGCAAAGCGATGTGATTATAGAGTAGTGTATAGATTCAAATTTAAAAGGTAAATGAAATTTATTGAAAGAGAACATGATTATAACAGTTATGCTGAAAAAATCGTTTAATGCAATACCATGAAACATTTTACAGTTCTATTTTGTCAACAAGGGCGCGATAACTTCGAAGCTTCTTTATGAGGCAATATACCCATAGACACACACTATTGAAATTCCAAAATCTTGAAATTGCAAGCAGTGCTTAAATTTCATTTTAGTCTATTATACCTGTTTAGATTACTGTTTATGTAACATATTTGTTGGTCAAATCAAATAAATAAAAATTATATATGATTTATTTCTGTTAGTAATTACTTTCAACGTGTAACATGTTCAATCGACCAGTACACAATTTTGTAATTCGATTCGCGATATCAGTTTGGCAAATTTATGATTCCTGTGGTGAGGTGAACTATCATGGAATGTACTGATCAGTCAGCAGATAAAATCCAGGATATGAACTTGGTTAGCCTAGCGCTCAGCTAGATGGTTCTAATTTTAATTACTTTTAATAATAGTTTTACATATATCTTTATTTCAGTTCTCAGTTTCATTTTCTTATTTCTGTCGAACAATCTATGTTCTGAGAGCTAAGAAAAGGTAAAATCAGAAAAATTGATGTGCCTTAGTATATAACTGGATGACAGGGGAATATAAATTATAACAGAAGATAGGAACGAGGGCCAGTCTAGGCATTTTGCATGAGGCCAATTGGCATATTATTCGCTCAATTAGTTTAGTGAAGGGTGCTAATGTGGCGCGCATTAGAACAAAACGTTTCTTGTTTTGCGGTGTTTTGTAATTTTTATTATGGATAAAAATGAAAGCATCAAATCTGAGACAGGTAAGCAAATAATTTGTCTTATTTCTCCACAGTTCGAAAGAATATCAAATTGTTTTACCTAAGTCATATTAATCATTTCAGTTAACATTTTAGTAGTAAGCAAAAAAAAAAAGTTATTCATAGAATATACCATACTCTTTTCAAATCCGAATTTATGCGAATTAGGTCAATTTATTTTTTTTCAAAGCAGAAACAAACAATTGCATGAAAACCTCCATATTATACTTTCTAACGTTATTTATTATTTTGAAAGGTAATATCGTTTGGTGACTAAATCTGCTAAATCGTGTTTATATCAACTTGACAAAGATACATTTTGAATATAGAAAGAACATATTTGCATGTAACCATGATGAACTTGTCTGGAGTTTATAATGGTTAATTTTGATGAACTCTTGAACCGTAAAATTTTTCCTTAAAAACAAGAAAATCGAAAGAAGAATAACCCATTGACTAATAGTTGAATAGCACCCTCATTAGAACAAGACAAACTAAATATTAAGGATTTTATCGTGTTTGCTTGAACCTTATTATCAAGTCGTTTGTATTCAATAATTGTATGCTGTGATATTAATAAGGATAAACATCTGAAATAAAAAAAGCCCAAAATGACAAAAATAATTGATTTGATGATTAAAAACATTAAGAAAAAGAGAAAAAAAACTGAAAATCAGTTAAAAATTCTCAGTAATATGTGAATAATATACTCAACAAAAAAAGAAACCTGACACTGTAACTTTGAATAAGTATGAGGTGCATATTCAAAATCTATATATTTTTGCACCATCCAAAAGAAAATAACCACTGAATCACTTGTTTCATGCACCAAAAATATCAAAATGCATAATTAAGTTCAAAACATGCACAATTTTTATTACATACCACAATTCAATTAGCTTTTAATCTGATTCCAGGAAAATACACCAAATATAAAGTGTCAGGTTTCTATTTTTGTTGAGTATATATATCATCTTTTATGTTTATATTATAGAAATGCATATTATAAATTGTGGTATTATTTTATTTCACGGTGCTTAATTTTCGACGCCAACGAAAACTTTACGCTGACATAAACTAGATTCGCTCAGTAGTATTATCCACATAGTATAAGAAGTCATGTGGTTAATATTCGCTGGTATTTGATTGTGTGCACATCCAAGCGACTATTAAGCCCACGCGAAGTAAAATGATACTTCAGTATACATGAACTCCACAAAAAATAATTCAGTGTCATACGAAATGTGTTACTCGGCTCTAGACAAAACATATTTTTTACATAAAAATGTTAACGTAAATCATAGCTGAAACTGTATTACGAAAGATTAAAGTAGTGAAATATGCAAACCACGAGCGACCACAAATAAAAGACACCGATTCCCTGCACGTCATTATCTTTAGTTTGATAAGAGTATAAATTTTAACTGATAAGAGCAGTTTATACTACCATGCAGTACTTGGTCAGAAAAACCCGCACTAGGCTAAGATACATGAAGTACTTTCAAGTAATAAACATCTGTTTTAATTAGTTTTATGTTGTAAAATAGTTTTAGGGGTTTGCGGAATGGAGTGACAGTACTATAACACAAGATGAGAAAAGACAAAGCTGAACCAACATCAGTTCATGTTATCATGAGTCATGAATCAAGGTATTTATATAGCTTTTCATGTTGTTTTTTTACAATTAATATCATATGTATCATATGAAATGAAAAGAACATTCGGCTTACTGTGTCATCTACAACTGCGGACAGAAGAACAACAAGCCCATATGGTAAATAATTATGATAGTATTGATGTAAATCTCATTTTGATGAAATGTTAACAATAGTAACGAAGTAAACACAGTAATTTCTAAATGACTTGTGCTTACCCCGTACATTAAACGATGTTTTATAAATTTGTTTCTTGATTCATGCAATTAATTTATGTTCTGGAATCTCTTTTCGTAATCTTCATCGGAGGGGACTATAGGTTTACCTCCCGGTGTGTCTCCCCGTCCGCAACAAATCTAAATCAAATCACCTTTATCAACTCTAGTCTTCACCGTTATTAAATGTTTTAAAAAATGCTCCAAATGAATCACGATGAATGTTTGATGAATATCTAAATGAATCCACTTTGATACAGAACAGAACAAATGTAAATCGTTCTCATAAAAAATGATGCGTTGAAGAAAAAAAATTTATAAAGAGAAACAAAATGTTATGATGTGATTTGTAGTTTACTGGCTAATGACGCACACTTTCGCCACGTGTAACACACCAATTAAATTAGTCGAAATGGTGTCTAATTATTGGCACTACTCTTATTAATGAGCATGATAAGCACGGTAGGATAATATTATTATGTAAATATAACAGCATTTATTCAACTATTGCCAGTAAGATTTTAACTATATTTTTCATGCGGTCTTGGCTAACCGTTTTGATAGTATTTATTCTTATTTCCTCAAATATTATAAAGATAACAAATTGCAGCAAGTTAAATGATTAACTGTCTTTTTTCAGGTTCACTTCAATATGTCGGACATACCAACCAGGATGTAGAGATTCTGGTTTTATTAAAACGGTAGATATTCTACGCAGAAGTGACGCTGGTACTTGTTAAAGTACTGCAGGAATACCATTAGCAAAACAACTCAGAGGTCAAAAGGATATAAAGGAAACAAACAATAAACGAATTATTTTAGAATACAAAAGGAACTTACGACAGACATTGAAAAAGATTACAGTGTACAAGGAGCAATTTAGAACCTTAAACCCTTATATTATTTTACCATCGTTACTTAAATTAAATATAGAAGTTTTGGAAAGCAAATTGAAGATATACCTGTTTAAGAACCGTCATCGTCGACTGGTGAGATAGGTACTTGACATAATAATACAAGAACTTAAGCAATTTTCTTAAATGCAAGAACGAATGGAAAAATGAATTTAATTGCATAAGTCTTATTGAAGAAATGTAATAAGCTGAGGGTATAAAGAAGCTTGGTTGGTACTGCTTAAAAGTTAGTTTGATTCTCGCATGATGTGTTTGTGCAAAATATGTTATGCTTATAAATATTGTTTGACCCTGAATTATTTACTATTAAGGACTACTTTCATGAACATCATATTGAGAAAATACTAATTTCATATTTTATTCTGTATTTATCTCAGTTATTATGGTGTAGAAAGTGTATAAAATCTTGTGTACATACATAAAAACCATAATGAGTCACCTGTTGTAGACGATATTGATGACCAATACACTTAAATGCTACAGTAGTTAAGTTCTGTCATTATTTGTGATTCGTTTTTGGAAGATTCTCTTCACACATCTATGGATCATTCCGACAAATGTGTGAATCGTTGCCTTTCATAAATTTCATTTGGGAATGTTATAGGAATGAAATGATTCTGTAAAACACATGGCTTTAAGTCGACTAAAAGAAGTTTTCTAAGCATAATCTTTATTTATGGAAATATATTTTAAGTAAACAAGTATGATCATACAAACGTATATTTTACAGACTTGTATTCTTGTAGTTCTTTAAATTAATGAACCATTAAATTTACGTTTTTGTCCTTATTAAAATTAGATAAATGACGTAGATTTCTTAGATTTATTTATTTTACTGTACTTTTTTAATTTTTTGATGTTTATGTTAGACGTTAATTAAGTCTTCATATCGACAATTATTGAACGAAAAGCTATACAAATACATTGTTGTGCTCATAATTTATGTTTGAACGACCAAAATAATTCAACTTTTAATGATCTTACGACGTTGTTCCATAATTTATATTATTTTTATATTTTTAATTGAATTGTTTGCTGAAAAAATGTTCTGCACATTTCGGTAAAGGTTACAGCTGAAATTTCTGCTGGAAAGTGCAATAAACTTTTTGCACCAGCTTGTATTTCGATAAATTTTCTGGCAGAAATTTCTGCTGGAAAATGCAATAAACTTTTTGCACCAGCTTGTATTTCGATAAATTTTCTGTCAGAAATTTCTGCTGGAAAGTTCAAAGCATTTTTTCCACCACATTTGTTTCGGTAAAATTTCCAGCAGAAATTTCTGATAGAAATATAAAGATATTGCAATTTGAACAGATATTACTGCTATGAGAGTGAAATTATATAGAATCAAGGGTTATTATTAATTTCCACTGTTCCTATATTCTTTATTTTGGACCTTTAAGAGATTTTCAGCAGAAATTTCTTCTGAAATGATCAACATCCACTACATTTATAGAGCAAAACGTCGAATATAGACAGCTGTTTGCCTTGAAAAATCGTTCTGTAGCAAAACTGATTTCAAAAGGGAAAAAAAGATTTTCCCTTTTTATTTTGGACTGCAATGTATACCTTACAATAAAAACAAAACTGCTAGTGGAAAAAGAGCCAAACTTAGCAACGTCTTAGCACGGTATGCAAATGATGTCATGCCTAAATTTTACGTCATTTTGACTATGCGTTTTATAAACAGTCAATATTTAAGAGAGCTATCACCAACGTTAAAACGTCAGAAATGTCGCTGTCAGATCGCCCGGAAATACGCGCTATTATAAAATTCTGTCGTGGTCTTTGAAAATCACCTCATGAAAAGCTATCATAATCTAGCAGATGCAAATTAAAACTTCCGCAGTAGTTTTAAAGTGTAACCAGTGATTTTTATACGGTCAGAAGAGCCATTAAATAGGCCAGAGGTAAGAAAAAAATCAAAAAAATCGGCGTTACGGTAGTGACGTCAAGCCGAGAGGCAATTGAAGCGGACTAATATCTAACTATTGTGGCGCTTTTCGACCTATTCTAGACTGGATGAGGTACCGTGCAACGGATATTGCCGAACAAATGACATTTTAAAGGTGTGTTAATAATTAATCTACATATATTTTTTTCCAAAAATATTTTTGTTTGGTATTTGGATCATTACGAAGTCATAAATTATCAAATAAGAATAAAAAATAGTTACACTTGAATGAACAGCTACACAGACTGTGTCCACAATGCAAAGACTTGTTATATATTAACAAATAAAATTTTTAATGAGTTATTTAAACAGTTACACGCCCGTTGCTAAAGAACCGCGATACTGTGGGTATAATTGCATTCCCGGTCGTTTCTTCGGCGGTACGAGCGAGAAGAGGACCACATTTTTGATCGCCTCATAACTACTTGCGAGACTTTGACCAGCAATGATACACTACTATATTCGATCAATGGGCTCCCCGGCATCGCACTCCGGTGACGGAGTCTATTGAAAGAAACTTAGAACATACGCCGCTTCGCTAACGCTGCGCCCATGAATTAACGTCGTTGACGTGATTAGATCTAATTTGACGTGCGCAGGATAGCGGTTAGTGTATGATTTTAATTGTTCATAGTTTTTTCATGTGATGTCTTATTTTGCTGATATTTTGTATAAATATGCTGGACATATTCCAATTAAAGCTTGTGTAATTTTATTTGTGATATCTTGAATAATATAAAAACTATAACAAAAGTCTACGTTATTTTGGATCATCCCTCGTATATATGTTCGCTTTGACCTTAAGTGCGTGATAGACAAACTATTGACCCAAATTTCTACGCGAACAATATCTCAATCTATTGAAAAGCGTTGTGTTTTGCGTTTTAAAATTCTCGACACTAGTTGTTTTGGAAAATGCAGCTTACTGGTAATATTTACATTATTTGTTAAGAACATGTAGATTTTACATGCTTACATTCAACTTTATTCGAATACATTAAAGAATGCCTCCCAACACAGCTTAAAGTCGAAAATAAATGATAGTATGGGTTCATACAGTGGTGAACGAAAATGAGTGAAATATGCAGGTCAGGAATTGCGACACACAGAAAACATAGCCTCTCAAGCCGTAAACAAGTAGAAAGAAATAGAGAGTGTCGGATTATTAGGAAATCAATTTCAAATAAAGAACCGCAAACAATTCATGGCAAAAATAACCATAGAGCCTTAGGGGTTATCGCCTTGGAACGGTCGGTGGCAAAACATTTTGACACTTGGGGTTAAAACCAGGTTCCAGTGTGCACCAACCTCACACTTACCCCAAACAGGACCATGTGAACTAACAATAATAACCAGGTTGTCTTGTTGCTATAACACGAACGTATCCATCGACTTGACGATAGAGCATACAAAGGCATACATATATAGAATTAAGAAGCAAATGTAGTGCTTGAACTTAGCTCACATACGTGGCTAGAACGCAGATTTTAGTGATACATAAATATCATACCTAAATTTATCATTGACACCAATTAAAAGTCTCCTTGTAGAAATAGTCAGGAAAGTTATCAGTAAATAATCGGTTTCCGGTGTCATGCAGTGATAATTACTTTTACCAGGTATATCCGATCAACCATTTTGGGGTGTGTCCCGGTTAGCTCAATCGGTAGCATAATTGGCAGTGCATGACAAGGTGCAGTCACCGTGCGGTACCCGCTCCCAGGAGAGGCTATATTTATAAAACAAATTTAGAAGAATAGGATCAGTTCAATTTTTGGCAAACGTTTGGCAAACACAGTTTTTTTAAATATTTAACAACTTTCCAAGGTTTTCCACCTTCTGAATTACTAGCCTAAGTACATTCATTTACCTCAATTCATTTGGTATTGTGTTATATTCGATTGTTTCAGAGCGCTTACTGCTACACTTCGGCATTGTCGTGTTTTGTATTATTGGAGTCCATTCAGGTACGACTAGGTAGATAAGGCATCCGTATTGTAAAATACAGGAGTCTATTTGAAGCCAATCATGTAATCTTTGTAACAAACATTTTTAAAAAATTGTGTTTTTTTAGATCAATCTGGCACCGAATCTTTATCGAAATTTTTGTGTAAGGCGGGTATAGATTATATTATACACTGTTCATCCTTTTTGGCAAACAAGGCGTAACAATGCCAGTTAAGACCAATATCATGCAAATCAAAATATTTGAACGTCGTGGCAAACATATCTTCATGAATAGAGATAATGAGTTAATTACAAATGACCAAAATTGACTTTCATGCCTAAAAGGCCTGAACTGGTGAACTCGAATAAAGTTTAAGAAATAAAGTACAATTTAATTTGATTTAAATGTTCGGTGGTTTTCAAAATACAAATTGAAATACCTCAGATCATCTATCAAAATACTCTTTTTAAAGTTCCACCCTTGTTTTCTCGTCTATAGCAGATCCATTTTTTAAATCTGGGGTCCACTCACCGCAGATCATGGAATAGTATTTTAATCTGAAAATACCACATTGAAGGTTTCATGTTCATAATCGCATGCCCACCATCTCTTGCGTAAAAATTGCATTATCCTCTTTCAGGTGCTCGGAGGCGTTGATAGAAATAATGATTTTCAATAATTTAGAATTAAAGAGCAAGTTCGGGTTTTTGTGGCATCTTGTGGCAAGGGATGTGCTGTAAAAGTCTAGAAAAGTCTACGAAAGACGTTTTATTTAGAGAGAAATGTTGTCAGAGAATACTGTGTTTGGTTAAGATTTTGGCTTAAAGCAAATTATTGTCAACAAAACACTGATGTGAAAGAACGTTTATTTTCGTGGAAATTAGAAAGAGTTATATAGTTGGCATCAAATAATAAAACTGACGACTATTTTATTGTATGTCAAACACTTTTTGTTTTAATTGCAGCTTGTACAAACTTCACAGAATACAACAGTAAGTCTTATTTTATACAAGGCTCTGCTAACTAAGGGAGATAATACTTCAATCTCAACAGTAAGTGTACTTACATACAAGGTTATAAAGGGAGATAATACTTCAATATCAACAATTAGTGTACTTACATACACGGTTATAAAGGGAGATAATACTTCAATATCAACAATTAGTGTACTTACATACAAGGTTATAAAGGGCGATAATACTTCAATCTCACAGTAAGTTTACTTACATACAAGGTTATAAAGGGAGATAATACTTCAATCTCACAGTAAGTTTACTTACATACAAGGTTATAAAGGGCGATAATACTTCAATATCAACAGTAAGTGTACTTACATACAAGATTATTAAGGGAGATAATACTTCAATCTCACAGTAAGTTTACTTACATACACGGTTATTTAGGGAGATGGTCGTAATACTTCAATATCAACAGTAAGTCTACTTGGTTTTTCATCTTAAGGGCGAAAATCCTTCAATCTCAACAGTTATTCTACTTTTATACATAGTTCTCTCTTCAAGTGAGATAATTATTCAAAATTATTTACTCTAATTACAGTGTGCTTAGTGTAGAAAACCAAGATTTATTGGTGCAATATACAAACGATCAGACGCTTGTCATCGGTCTATTTGAAATCATATTTATCCCTTTACATTACAAAAACTACTAAATTGTTGGTATTCGGCGTTTAGTTCCTATGCTGTAGTTCAATGTAATTTATTAAATGTTGTAAATAGAACGTGGTTAATAAATTACTTCAACCAACAACAAAAAAAATGAAAAAGTTTAATTTTTTATTGGTAATCTTCAGTGTAGTTTCAATTACCTCCCGTGATGAAAATACTTATTTCAATCCAGGATTTCAATCAGTGTGTGTGGCATTATATAAGCATTCATATTTATATCCTTAAATTAGTCTTTTAAGGGTAACAGATGGTATGCACTGTGTCTGATTCTCTTGCATGGCTTGATAAGGGCTGCCGCCATATTTTTTTTCGCGTTGGTTTTATCAATACATTTTGAAAGAAGTGGAATCTAGAGGGTGTTGTTTGCTTTACCGTAACACACTTTCACCGTTCCAAGGCGGTATCCTCAAAGGTTCTCTTTTTCGTTAATTATTTTTGGCGTCTCATTTGAATAGACATACTTATAACAAACATAGTATCTTCTTTTTTGCTGCGTGGGGAGGTTGTGTTTTGTGACTGTGGCAATTCCTGATATGCATATTTCACTTTTTTTGAAACGACACAGGTATTGTTATTTAAAGTCGCTAATGAGATAAGTTAAAAAACATTTCTGAATACTGATAATGATTTTAAATTTCATTCACAAACTTTCAAATCAACCCGTTTTATAGTAGTTATGATAATCGCTTCAGGCTTGCAAGATCATTGTATAATAATGTTTGTTTAATTATTATATCTAGGTCAAGGATATGTAATAAAGGTCAATATAACGGTGTCAAAACCTCATCTGCTTTACCTTTTTCATCAATTTGTTTAAAAAGAATGATTTGTTTTGCTCAAGGTGCTGTTAATGGCAGTTGTCATTGCACTGTCATCGATGAAAAAGAAAATAGTCAACATCTCTCTAACGACAAAGTGAACTTTACACAAATCAATGATATTTATGTATGTTTATTTTACATACATTGAGAAAAGTAAGAACAGTAAAAAAAATTATTCCTGTAATCCCTTAAATTCTTCTGGCAACCAAACATAAAAACGAAGCAATGCTAAACAGCAATTTAAAGAGCTTCAAGAGTAATGCGTGACTTACAACAATATCTCAGCTACTTTTGTCTAACAAATGTATACAATACGATATTTTTTTTTGTAAAAGTGTGTTTGACCTTCAATTTTCTGGTTGCGAAAATGGATGAAAAATAATAAAAATTTAATTTCTCTCTTCATAATTGAAAACTCTTTTAAAGGACCTTACATATTATTGTTATTAACATGTTCAGGTCTAACTATTGGTGTTCATAGTTCTAGCTTTTCTTGACAAGTTTGCTAGAACTGCATTTTGCTGTTTGAGAGATTTTCATATTTTCCTTTATTTATCTATGACATGACGAAAGGAGCAGCGTTCTAACATAGCCGGGATTTCGTGAACGGTACTACGTTGTAGCTTTTTTCTTCGTTATATATTTATAACCTATTTTATTACTTTTTCAATTATATTTTTCCTTTTTCAAGATACTTGAAGCGACTGTATTTTCTTAATTTTCGGTGTCCGTGTATTATCAATTTTATAAGCCTTTTAAATACCTTTACTGAATGTTTTCAGCTCTAATTGACCTTATGCAGTATGACAGGTGTGACTCCGCGGACAAAGGTATTAAAATTTGAATAGAATTTCGGTAACTTTGATACGTACTGAATTATAAAATTACAGTTGTATACTGAAAAACAAAGATATCAGCCTGGAATATAATTATGTAACCAACAAGAAAAAAATATTTTCATTTATGATTCGTTAATTGTTTGTGGCGTCCTTTTTGAAACTGATGATTGTAATACCATGCTCTCTTTTCCTCTCTTCTTTTTGGCTGTGTGGGGAGGCTGTGTCTGCTGGATGTGGCAATTCCTGATATGCATATTTCGCTTTTTTTATCATAATTGTTTCGTATAGACAGTCCCATATAAGATTTGATAATATTTTGTTGATTATTTTTTCGGTTTTCAGTGATCACTCTCCTCAATACCCTGTACCATGAGTCACCCTCTTACGTCTGCAGAGCTACTGCTATAGCTAAGCTAGCCGGTAGGAAACAATTATACCATTTATCTTTAAAAAAATGTGAGCTTCTTTCGCTACGCACGCATGCATGATTGCATGCATGTAAATTTATGTACTTTTGCAGTTGTGTCAGTATATGTGTGAATATGTGTGTATATATGTGTGTCTGTCTCTCTGTCTGCCTGGCTGGCCGTCCGTCCGGCCCTCCGTCCTGCCGTCTGTATGAATGTATGGGTCGGGTAGGAAAGAATTGTATAATAATGTTCATTTATACAGAAATTACATCCCACTATTGACAATTTGAACCGCAGGTATTTAATTGTGTTGAGAATTATACATATATTTTATTGATGTTTTCATTTAATGCAAAACTATATTGGACAAAATATAGAAATATAACAACGCACTACACTAGCAAAAAAAATAAAAAAAAAGTAACCCGGCTAAACTTGAGTTCGTACAGCACATGTATTATCTCGCCATAGAGCTAGCTTTTATGCCAAATGTGATATAGCATCGGACTGTCGTCCCGGGTTCAATCCTTTGTTCAGGCGTGGATTTTTGAGAACCCTTGATACAAATGGCTCCCAACGGGAGGCTTGCCAAATGCGTTTAAATACCTCGAGATCACTCCACAAGTGAATCTTTATACTCAGTGGGATTTCGAGGACGAATTCCAATCTGGAGGGGTGTATGTAACCCCGCTATCGTTGAGTTAGTACCGCCTTTGTACTATCTCGCCAAGGAGCTAGCTTTTATTGCAACGTGATAGAACGTCGGACTGTCATGTGAGGGGTCCCGGGTTCAATCCTTAGTTCAGGCGTGGATTTTTGAGAACCCTTTTTACTACAAATGGCGCCCAACAGTGGCCTGCCAAGAGTGTTTAAATACCTCGAGATCACTCCACAAGTTAATCTCTATACTCAGTGGGATTTCGAGGACGAATTCCATTCTGGAGGGGTGTATGTAACCCGGCTATGGTTGAGTTAGTACCGCACTATAACCGTTACTCAATCTTAAGAATTTGCTTTCATAAAATTAATTCCGATTTTTCATAATTGTGCAGGTTTCTTAAATGCACAGGACAATTACATGTCAATCAAAATTGTTTATTATGTGTCATGACCTCTACATTACTAGCTATACCGGTCCATCAACCCACGTCATACGCCCTTCGTTGGGAGGGGCAGATATTTTTTTTACTGATTTGAAAGATTTTTAAAAGTCTTATTCTACAATACTTAAATGCTCTTAAATTTACTATTTCACATGTAAGGTTCTTGAAAAAAAAAGAAATATGCAAAATCAGAAATAGCCACACACAGGATACACAGCCTCCCCACGCAGCCAAGAAGTGTCTGCACTCACACGGAAAACACATTCTTGCATACCAGATCCGGTCATCCGTTGTTTTCACCCGTGTAGGAAATTTTGATTCTACCCCCCACCCCCATGTAGAATGAGTCATGCCCCACCCCCATGTAGAATGAGTCATACGTCTTATTTGTCGTCACGACGTCTTACGCATTTATGAATGAATGATGGAATGTCTCGTATATCACTCCGCTACTACAAAAAAAGTAGTGCAAAGAAAAGCTTACCGGATAATACCCCAAAATGCGCAAAATAAATACGGTATGTGCAAGAAAAAGTATCATTTACTTTTGTTGGGTTAAGATCTCGTGATCCAGCCCTCGTGAAATATGCACTTAGGCGGTAACTCGGCAGAGTCTCGTTACCGCCCTTGTGCATATTTTACTCGGGCTGGATCACGCGATCTTTACCCAACACACGTGAATGATACTTATATTCTTTAACTAGATTTAAAGACTTTAAAGGAAACTGACTGTATTAGGTCAATCATATTGAATATATTCGAAAGTTTACTATTTATTTCAGAACACTTCAAAGACCAAGCCGACAAACCAAATAATTGCCACTGTACCTCTACTAATCATCGAGGTATTTATGAGAAAAAATATTGTTACTCTGAAACTCTCGAAATAAAAGAAGAAAATGAGAAATGCACAAATGAGTCACTGAGTTTTGAGACGTACATAAAGAGCAATTGCAATTATAGATTTTGAATTTTACTGACAGTTTGCAATTTGTTTATAAACTTGTTTAATACAGTAAAAACTCCCTAAACCGGATCCTCTATAATCCGGAATCCTCCCAAAACCGCATAATTTTTCCGGTCCCGATTTTTTTCCTTCTTATTTTATAGAAAAGAAAACCTCTGAAAACCGGAACCTACGAATTCCGGAAACCGGCCTTATTTTTACGATTTTATTTGCTATTTGCTCTTTAAAAAACCTCTAGGAATCGGAATTTTGATAATGGCCAACGAAAGTGACGAGCTCGGGTTGTCTTGTCAAAGGCTTGTGTATTGTCAAGCGTGTCAAATATCTGCAAGATAATCCGTTGTTTTCCTTTAGAGGCGCGCATATTATTTAATAGGCGTGAAAATTACAAGGGTTAATAACTGGGACATGTAATTATTGTGTAAACAAATACGAGTTGAGAAGGCGATGATTAGGTAATTGTCTGTTTAAATTATTGTTTGAAACACCCGTGACTGTCTTTCTTTTGTAATTAATGCTGCAATTTCGCAAAATCAGTCGATCAGTCCGCGATCTCACAGAGGGCTGTGAAAAACATGCTTACGATTCCATAACATGTAGTTTGTATATATACATGCTCACATATGTATTTAATTATTTAATTGAGTTTGTTGAAAAATATGTTTTTATGAGAAAATAAATTAAAATGTTGGATAATATTAATTTAGTTATTTTTATTCCCTAAAATATGCCAAATGTTGCCAAGCAACCAGCATTCAATTTAGACCAAGAAAAGGCGTTATAACACACTAATTAGAACAATACTTGTCAAATATGGTGATAAAGGTAAAATCCTCTATAAACCGGAATCCTCTCTAAACCGGACTTTTTCCCCAGTCCCGATGACCACTGGTTTAGGGAGTTTTTACTGTTACAGTACATAAAAATAAGCTGTTTGAGTCATTTGACACAATGAACCATAGTCTTAGGGCAGTTACAATTATCAAAGAATTGTGTGTCCCAATATTTAGGGTCCACACAAATAAATTGTAAAAAAGAACATAGGGGCACCGAAACATACTGATCCTTAAGAGGTCCTAAAATATCGGTACACAAAATAATTAATTTCTTGAAAAAGGGTGTCCCAATATTAAAACTTAGAGTGATTATGTTTTATTTTCTGTACACAGACACAACACATGTTACACCAGACAACAACTGTTACGACAACAATCCAGACTATAAAGGTATTTTGGTGTTTAATATACTGCTCAAAATTTAATAAGGGTCACTATTGCAGTCTGCAAATTTTCCCGCTCAAGGGTACAAAGGCGGTAACCACAAAAGTTCTCTTTTCCGTTCATTGTTTTGATATTGATATTCTTGTAAACTCTTGCTGTTTTTAACTCTCTACTTCTGGCTAGGTGGGGAGGCTGTGTTTTCTGAGTGTGGCGATACCTGATATGCATATTTCATTTTTAGATATTTTACATTCACGTTTCGGTTCAAAAATTCAAAGATGACTAATTCAGCGGATTTATCAAATAAAAAATACATTGTACAAATCTGAATTTATTTTAAACTGTTCAAAATGTTAACTTAAACAAAAATAATTACTGACTACAAAAGGGGCACGTATCAATTTTTGAGTAGTAATGTTAATATACTTTCGACTGCTCATGTTACATTTGAACATAGTATTATTAAGATCTTCCATGTTTCTATAAATTCCATCGAATTATTTAAAACTAAAATTACTTGAATGCAAGGGATTGTGGTATGGTCAGATTTGTTACAGCCGTGGGTAATAGATGAAAAAGGAACTTTGGGAGCCACCGAACACTGGACAAATATTATTGAACTTTGTACTGGAAATGCATATTACTGCCTGCAACGCATAGCCACGTTCATGAACTGTAATTCTCTCTTCTCTCTCTGTCTTCTCTCTCTTCTTTCTTTGATTGTTTCTTTCTTTCTTTCTTTCTTTCTTTCTTTCTTTCTTTCTTTCTCTTTTTCTCTCACTGTGTCTCTAACCTAGCCTATAGTATGTTATTTTTTGTCGTGTTGGGTGGCTTTCAAAGTTCCCTTATTGGTTTCCTTTATGCTTATGCTTATTCATATATTCAAGATTTAGAACCTTAATAGCCACAGTTATTGGATGATTTAAATGCCCTCTATGATTATATTTTCTACATATTAATCTTATATCCACACCAACATGCAATGACAGTATGCTGAAAATTTATCAGCTACAAATTTTTTAACTTAAAACTAAACTGACAAAAGTAGGAACAATGAATTAGTTTTAACAGTGAAAAAGTGGTCAGTCAAGAACACGGTTGAAATAGAAAAATGCTATTTAAAAGAACAATTTATGCATATGGTTTCGAGTTTCTACCGCGTACCTTCGCAATCGAGAGAGATGGTATGTTAAATCTTAAAATAGAGTTCTTGAAAGATTTATATGTTATGATATAAGATGAGACAATTGTGGGATAAAAGCAAAAAGGTTAAATCTTCTTATTTATAGTCAGTACTGATATCAGTTAAATAATCCGTTACCAATTTCATGCAGTGATGATAACGTATCAGGGCTATCCGGTTAACATGTTTGGAGGTTGTTCCGGCTAGCTCAGTCGGTTGCATTGTCAGAATTGCATGGCGAGGCCCTTTGCCGTGACAGTGCGGGTTTGTTCCTCAGTAGAGACAATTTCATTTGAAATTCACAGTAGCGCTATTTGTGCAGTGTGGCGGTCGTAAAAAATTGAGGCAATATCATTTGGGGCGCGTTACGGGAAAAGGTACCTTCGGACAGTTGACGTCAATCCTTGAAATGACGTCATAAATTTAAGCAGACGATATTAATTATTATGCATTTCGCAATAAAAATACCATTGTATTGGTAAAATATGTAATACAATCACTTTTTAGTAATCAGAAAATAATAGGTAGATTGAAGTTATTTGTAAATATAGTAACAACTAAAATGTAACAAAATATGACCGAAGGTACCTTTTCCCGTGGCGTGCCCCATTTATTAAATATCATTTTGAACCTTTTCGTTTTCGCCCCCACCCTCTCTCAAAATTAATAAATGTTTAAAAATACAAGGGATTTCCGTGAAACAATGTGTTCATGTTTAACTTGACGTACTTGTGTAACGTCAAAAAGTGTGTTTTAGTATATTCATGGCAGAAACTACCAAATTCTTTACACATCGTTTTTGGCCTTTTTCAGCATTGTACGACCAGTATTTTTCACACGCCAGACATCATCTTTGCGAGTCTCACCATCGCTGTGAGTATACCTTCGTTAACATTAACCACAAAATGAACGATGAACTTGTAGAAACAAGTTAGAATTGAATTTTGTTTGAAGAAGATACAAACATTTATAATGATAAACAAAAGATAGAAATGGAATTTTGAAAGGCACCTTACACGACGAATATCAAAATATTGAAGGCTCGAGTTTGATTAAGCCTGTTGACGAGGAGTTATGGAAGTGCATAAAACTATTCACTCCGCCTGGAATCGATTGAACGCAACTCATTATTTATGCAAATAAAAGTATCGTGCTCAAGGGTTTCAAACGGCTATGTAATTGATAACAGCACTAAACTTAAAATTGGTATATTTATGCTTTAAGTGAAAGTCTGCTGTTATACTTGTTCATATCTAAAACTATTTTAACATACGTGTCCAGCTTTGCAATATAAGAATTACCATAATAAATTATCGAAATATGTACATGTGTATAAAGATGTCTTACTATAGCTGTACATTAACACAATATATTTGCTACATTCGCATACTGCATAAAAAGTTCTACTTTTGAAGCACGAGTGACGCGGGTAAAAAGGCCAATACGAGTCATTACGTCATTAAGGGAAATGACTCGTAATTGGGATGTATTGAATTTTCAGTTTATTGGTACATTTACCTTAGCAAATTGTCTTACAACTCTGTTGACTATTTATTTTAGTATGGACTGTTCTAAGTCGAATACGCAATGGCAAAGGAGAGCATTGTCAGCATCAAATTATAGAACTCATTGCTGGTATGTATTGCCTATATGATAGTAAACGAAAGAGCTAGAGGAAAAGTTGTACAAATCTAGTAAACGAACAAGTTAGAGTAATCGTGCTATAAATTAGTAAGTGAAAGAGCTACAAATCTAGTATACGTGAAGATAGAGTTATACAACTCTTGTAAAAGCAAACAATTAAAGAAATACTGATACAAATCCAGTAAACGAAAGAGCTTGATTAATTTTTATACTGATGAGTAAACGAAAGTGTTAATGTTACTGATGTATAAGCAACAAAAATAAAAAGTATTCACTTTCCTATTTTAAATGTTGTAAAATTTGAAAACGAAAACTCAAAATTCTATATGTGTACAAATTTGCTTTTTCTGTTATCATTGCAAAGAGATAAAGTATTCTTGAAAATCTGCAGCCACAACTTAGTTATCTTTCCCTTTGGTATAATTAGGGTTAAGGCAAAATATCAGTGATTCTTTCAATTATTCACATTTATTTGAATTAAATCACTTTCCCTTTCTCTTGTGGATAAATAAAATCACAAAATATTAATCAATAACACGTCAACTGGTCCTTGATAAACAACGCGAGAAATTCCAACCGTTTCCAATTACCTCCCTTTAAATTGAACACATAGTGTTTTGTAATCCATTATTAATTGTCATTCGATTGGCAGTTCCTCAGGTCTTGGTATGTTTTTATTCATGAAAATTTAACTTAAAAACAAATGAGATTAACTACAAAACACCATTAAATGAAAATATGTTAATGAGAATATAAGCATAAAAAGTGGATACTTTAATTTTTGTTAAGTATAAATTTATTTTGCATATGGTAAGACACGTTAGAACAGTAAAGAAAAATAGCGAGATCTTAAAATTCCCTAAAATTCTATAAACATACATTAAAAAGAAAAAAGAAAAAAAGCTAGACCTAAAAATTCCTTAAAATTCTATTTACATAAATTCACAATAACTAAACAACACAAAACATCATTTTAAATGCCCACATGAATAAATATGATACTGACAACACTATCTTGTGTCCTCAATAACATATGTACACTTTTTGAGATATTAGTAAAAGTTTGTTTGACCTTCAATTTCCTGGTCGCTTCCTGGTAGTTTCTCTTTAAGTAGTTGAAAATCTTTACAATGTACACAGCATTTTCTTGTCAATATCAATACACTCACGTGGGAATTTAAAATAATGTTTTATATTGCTTAGTTGTTTTGAATTTATGTAAATAGAATTTTAAGGAATTTTTAGGTCTAGCTTTTTTTCTTTACTTTTCTAATGTGTCTTACTGTATGCAAAATAAAGATACATTAGTAACATTCATGTGTGCAAAGAATCATTGAACGACATTTCACCGTTATTGAGATTTTAACAATTTTCTTTTTATCGATGAACGTGCTTGGGAGGAGTGTGGTAAGCCCTCTATTAGATTGCACAGCAATATACTCGCAAAAGAATGACATATGACATACTAATAAATGTACTCATGCTCTTTCTTGATATAGGAGCATCGAACCAACGGATGAATCAGACTATCAGACATAAACATTTGTGAATGTCAAATATGTTATGTATTTGGTTATTCTACTGTGCATTCTCACAATTATTTGAAAGCCCCGCCAACTTGTAGCGTCCGGGCAGTTGTATGGAATAAAGCGTATAAAACACACGTCTTGTGTGCTCTATGTTTAAAACAACCCAAACGAAACAAAATATATTATAATAAAAATGTTTAGATGTTTGGTGAGCTTCTATTTTAATGGATTTCTGTCAGAAAATGATATACTACTTATATATTAAGATATATCTTGTTTAAAACGATAACTGCAATGATATGACGGACGTTCCTTCCATTAATTAATGTTCGATCTCTTTCTTGAAACAGGCGCATTGGACCAAGGGATGAATCATTGTACATGCACAGGTAAACACGTGCATTTTATTTTATGCTTTACAATGAATGATAAAACAATCATGGTGAAATAAAAATGATATTCCACTGAATTAAAAATGTGCATTATAATTTTTTATTTTCACTGTTTTCTCATGTCTGCACACATATTCCAATTGGAACTTTTAGAAAACACGTTCAAGTAAGGATATATGACGTGACGAAGTAACGTATTAAACAAAAAATATTTGGCGTCATTGCTTGCATTTTCTGAAGAAAGCACGCACATTATTCATACGCATAAAATCAACAGAAAATTTGTTTTCGACAGTAAAAGATAAAAGAGTGAACTTCTCCGCTAGAAAAAATACTAATTTCGGAGCTCACTCGGTGATTTTTTTCTATTCTACACTGGTAAAAAGAAATATCATCTATTTTATATTTAAATAATGCATCACTATTCACTAGGTAATCAGCCATTACACAAAACCTCAACAATTATTATTTTAACTCGTAACACGGCTCATTTAGCTCTGTACTTGTACAGATATCTTTTTTAAATATATACTTAAAGAAATTAGAAACGCAACGTTCATGTTTCGTGTTTAAAAAAAGTTGCGTATATATTATATAAATACCGTTATTTGCATGACTGCCACTTATTGTTTTCAGGATTTATTAAGATTGTAAATTACATGGTTGATCCCATAAAGACGGTTGTATTTTTTCATCCATGGCTGCTACGTTTTGTATTAAAAAAAAAAAAAGATGAAATGTGCATATCAGGACTTGCAAAAGCCAGAAAAGACAGCCTCCACACGCAGTCAAAAAGTAGAAAGGATAAAAAAGCATGAGTTTATAAGAAAATCATCAGTTACAGATAACACATCATTTCTAACGTTCTTCCATACTACCCTCAATCGGGCCTCATTCCATACGTGAAACGGGTACCATGTTCTATTTATCCGTATAGTAAACAATGGTACGGTATTACCCAAGGGAACCCGATTATCCATACGTCGGTGAGATTACCGACAGTAAACAAGTTAAATAAATCACAAGTAGAGGTCAAAACTTCAACATTTTTTATTACATCGACGTTTCGGCCATAATGCCTTCTTTAGGATTGTTTGTCATAACAGGAAATGACGTCAACGTCAAACGACAGTAAACAAGGAATTTTACGGTCGCAAATTTTCGCCATCTGACCAATCAGATTGCTCGAAATTTATTTAGTGCGTTAGAATGGTTGTTATTGTATCCATAATTGTCACTTACTCTCTTCTCCTCTCTTGTACATGTACTTGTTTGTTGATAAAAGAACCTAATGGTGCAAGTGTGAGGTTGGTGCACCCTAGAACCTGGTTAAAACCCCCCAGTGGAAAATTGTTTTGCCACTGACCGTTCCAAGGCGGATACCCCGCGGGGTCTCACTTTCGTTAATTGCTTGTGGCGTCCATTTTGAAACTGATTATTGTAATACCATGCTCTGTTTTCCTCTCTACTTTTAGGCTGTGTGGGGAGGCTGTGTCTGCTGGATGTGGCCAATCCTGATATGCATATTTCACTTTTCTACATTTTGATTGTGATGGGAGATGGTGTCTACTGGATGTTGCTGTTCCTGATATTTCATTTGTTGGTTTTCAGGATGTCCTTTTGGTTGTGGATTACATGGTCGATGCCATGCAGATAGTTGTCACTGTTTGAACGGCTACCAAGGAGACAAGTGTGAAATAGGTAAATTTAAAATATTTTTAAGCCTTAGTGAATTAAGTGAATTAAGTAAGCCGTATTATCTTCAGAATATAAAAACATACACATAATATGTGTCGTGATTTTGGTGTGTGTTGGGATATTCGTGTAAGGCTGTCATCGACGATATATTATTCTGATGTTCATTAGACTAGACGGCTAACCATTTTGAACAGTTTTCGACCTTTCTAATCGGTGATTCTTTTTCTTGCGGGTTATTGTGTCTTCTCGAAACGAACCAAACCTACATGGTGTACACTAGCGCAATATTTCGTTTGTATCAACTAGAATAATTGAATGACTATAAACTTAAATAACTAAACTGAGCCTTATTTACAGTCACCAATACAAAATTATTATGAAAATCCCGGGTTCCTCATTAAAGTTGAATCTTTTAAATTTCATTTTGTAAGATAAATGTTTTTCTTACAAATTCAAAGCACCAGCAACAACATTCCCGACAACGACGGCTATGCATCAGACAACAGCATCAACAACAACAACTCCGGTGTCAAAACCGGAGGCAGTGACGACAACTTTAGCATCAACCTCAACGACGATGACAAAATCAACATCAACAACATCATCCACTACAACAATAACAACAACAGATTTTGCGACAGCTACAACACCTCCAAGGGCCATTTGAATTCTTTTGTGCTTAATTGATGAAGAAAATTAAATCAATTACATATGATTTATTTTATTTTGTGCATCGTCTATTTTAATGAACACCTTATCAGACATAAAGTCATCTATTGCCGGATATGAGGTGCGCACACCTACCCAAAGTTCTTAATTTAGTCGACGATTGTATATGTTTACAATGTATGTTATTTTATCTGTGTTTCTTTTCACCAACCTCATACTTGATCCAACTGAATTTTATGATAAAAATTAACAAATAAAATTGTCTTGGTGAAATGACTCAAACTATCCATCAACAATGTTGCATGTAAAAGCACACAATTATAAAGCGTAAGAAACGTATAGCTAAATCGACCTTATCGAGACAAGATCAAATCAGCACGATGTCGTGGATACAAGAAATAGATCGAGCTTCTAGAATCGTTTTCCCTTTGAACCTTCATAAACTCTTAAACCATTTTCAAGCCATGCAAACAAATATGAAAGCATAGCGATTAACTGTAGATTGGTTCCCAAAAACATCCTTGCACTACAAATTAACTGATCGTGCTTTCAAAAATTTGTCAAACATGTCGCAAAGCCATTCACAAACCATTTAGTATTGCGAACAAGTTTGTGAAACCTTGCAAACGTCGACGTTTGTCTACTAAACACTCAGGTGAGTGCATTTTGCCGTTAAAGAGATATAAATAATTTTCTTTCTTATCGATGACAGTCCAATCACAAGTTCAGAAGTACTTTTTATATACGATATAGATTGTAGAGATACACGCGTCCAACTTATGACCTTATATCATGAAATTACTGACCTTATTTTGTACACTTCCATATCTGAATATTTGTGAAACGTTGCGATATGGTGTTTTTAAACAACTCGTAACCAGTAGATTTGGAAAATGCAGCTTACCGGTAATCGTTACATTTTTTAAGGACATGTCAATTCCTACTTATTCTAACATTTTCTATTTAGGTTGTTGAACTTACAGTATAACATTTTCAAAATAATGGGAAAGTTTTGAAATGTACTAATCAGGTGATCAGGAAAGAACTGTTTTCCTCTGCATGAATTTGAGCTCTATTTACCGTTAAGTTAGAGGCAAAATAGAATTATTTATACGACAAACCCCTTAGAAGAGAGCAATAGCGATAATATGGTGATTTCTTTTGTATTATTTCCTTTATCCTCTAGCTCTTATTGTTTATCTTAGTTTTGTACATATTCACATATCAATAAGATCTTGTTCAAATGAAATCCTCTATAAACGCTAAAACGAGGTTATCGCCATGAATCGCAATTACCAATGAGGGTTTCAAACCGGTTTTACGGAGCTCTAGAACCACACTTCTCCCAACCGATTCTCCTATGTACAAACAACACATATTGTTTTGGCGAAGTACCTCCCACTTATCAACTCGACAAATGTGCCTGCAAAAGCAAAAATACAAACTAAAGAAGCTAGTTGTTGAAGTGCCAAAAATCTGTTAAAGATTTTCAATCACCTTATCACGTTGGATATTCACATACCTATATTTTATTTTGTATCGTGTTTTTCTGTTTATTGTTTTAGGGCAAATACTGCTTTTCTGTGTCAATGCTGTGTTTTGTATCATTGGGGTTCAGTCAGGTAAGACACTTTGCAATTATATAGTTACATCCTAATATTAAAAAATGAAATGTGCATAATTATCAAGAATGGCCATTTCAAGAAGACACATCCTACCCACACAGCCAAAAGGAAAATAATGAACAATACAAAAATGAACGAAAATTTGAACCCTATGGGTTACCGCATTAGAACAGCCAGTAGCAAAACAATTTTCATTGGGGGTTTCAACAAGGTTCTAGGGTGTACCAACCTTACAATCGCCCAAACAAGTTTTTATATGTTATGGTCAAACAATTGCAAAAGAGTGAAATATGTATCAGGTATTGCCATATTCAGAAGACACAGCCCCCACACACAGCCAGAAAAAGGAGATTAGGAGCGATCATGGTTTTTTAAGGGACCAATTTTAAAACGGACATCACAAACGACTAACAAAAATTAGATCACCTTCTTTGAAAACTTTTCCGTTATGTAAAGACTACGTTAAAGTTGTATTGGATAAATAACTCCAAAATACCAATCAACCCACCAATGTTATAGGGTAAATGGAAAAGATGGAAAATAAATCTGCCAAGGCGGTATCCCAAAGGTTCTCTTTTTCGTTAATTGTTTGTGGCGTCCTATTTGAATTGATATACGTATAACAAACATGCTCTCTCTCTCTCTCTCTCTTCCTCTTTCTCTGTTCTTTTTCGCTGCGTGGGGAGGCAGTGTTTAGTGAGGGTGGTGATTCCTTATAATGCATATATTACTTTTTTTTTAATTCTTGGCTTCAGACTTGTTTCGTTTTGATTTATTATTGCAATCTTGGAATTATTTCAAACACTGCTTTATAACATTATGGTGTTTTGCGGGTAAAAAATTTGTTTTATTTCCCATTTAATGTTTGAATAGGGTGTATTTGAAGTTATAAAAACATCGTCATTTAAACTAAAATAATCTGTATACTAAAAGATTTTGAAGATAAAAAAAGTATAGGACAGATCTATAAAAACATTATAACATTAATAGCGTCGCATCAAGAGCTATCCACATATGCTTAATAAAATTTACGCTTTAAAACATGTTTTTTTTATTGCAGATTGTACAAACTTCAGAGAATACAACAGTAAGTCTTATTATAACTATTCATGGTTCTGTTTCTCGATATATATAACACTTCAATCTCGACAGTACATGTAAGACTACTATTTTTAAAACTCAAGGGTGATAATACTTAAGTGTCAGCAGTGATTCTTCTTTTATTTATGGTAAGTCTACTCATAATACTTCAAACCAAGAGTTAGTCTACTGTTTTATAAAAATCAGCTTAAAGTTAGTAAAATAAAGCAGATTTGCTTAGCAAACGACATTGCTTATCATAAAGTTATGTTAATTTCGTGGTAAAAATAGCATACATAGCATCGAAAAGTCAATAATATGTCTGCGATCTTTAATAAAAAAAAGATAGTTCCTCTAGCTGGGAGCGAACCCGCACCGTCACGGCAACAGCGCCTAGCACTGCAATTCGTGATATTCAAGATAATTGTAATATAACACAATATCAAAATTTTAACCGATTGTACTTTTTTCCCACGACGTAATGTAAGAATATATGATATATTATATTTAAGAATATATTATATTCAAGGGCATTTTCTAATTACACAGGTCGAAAATTTTACATTTTACATTGCATATTATGTTTCTACCCAAATTGTTACAGCCTTAATGGAACTCTTGCATAATGATAGGTGCGACTCTATGGACAAAGGTTAGTAGAGATTGCATACCAGTTTACGTATGATTCCCATGCATGCACCTTAAGTTTTTTTCCAAAAATTATATTACCCCTTCTGGTGATCGAACCCGTACGGTAACAGCGCCTATCAATGCAATGCCAATTACGATACCTATTAAGCCAACCAAGACGACACCCAAAATGGTTGACGGGATAACACTAATATACATAATCATCACCGCATTACACAGGAAACCGATTGTTACTGATAACAGTGCTGAGTATATGTACGGGGAGACTTTTTATGGTCACACTACACAAAAAGCGCTACTGTGAATTTCAAATGATATTGCCCCTTCTGAGGATTCGAACCCGTACATCGACAGCTTCTAGCCATGTAATCCCAATTAAGATATCCATATTCTGTAGTTTTCTTGATAAAGGACAAGTGTCCGATAATTTGAATGGAACATTTACATTGTTTTATTACTGACTTCCGTTTCAAAAGATTTTATGCATAGGTGAACACGTTTTAATTTAACTGAATTTAAGATTTTTACACGGGGAAATTGATATTGTTATCATATTTAATTTATTCCTTTTTTATGGTTTTCAGTGATTACACTACTCAATACCCTGAAACAAAACAGTGGCGCCTGTAAAGTTGAAGCTATAAATAAGCTAGCGGGTAAGAAAGAATTGTACTTATATGTTAGTTAGGAATTACATGTACACCGTGAATTGACGATTCGAACCATATGCATTTTCATTTGTTGATAATACATATATTTATTTAATTTAAAGCACACCAGTCAAGAAAAACGTATATTTTAGCTTTCATTAAATATGGTTGAAATATATGTAAATACTTTTACCTCTGTTTCTTTACATAATCTTTTACATCAGCACCTGAATCTTTCACACGGTAGTAAACGTTGTTGAAAGTTTGCACTTTCATATCCTGATTGATTCTAAGAAAGAATTGAAGGCGTGTGCAGTAATATTCCTTTCCTTTACTGTCCATGAGCAGGCTCAATCTAACCGAGCCT
>JAZAYU010001543.1:0-32451 GCA_038501625.1 Corbicula japonica | reverse complement strand
CTAGATTATTGATAATTATTGTCAGTGAAACGTATATGGAAACACGGTAAAACAACTTTTGTTTAAGTGACTATTAAGGCAATGTGTATGTATTTATAACATGTAAAAATAAATAATGGTTGAAATTATTTTTGAGCCAATGACAATGCAGTATTTTTCAAATATTTCGAACCTTAATTCTCATAAAATCGCGCGTCTGAAATGTGTTTATTATAGGTCGATTTCCTCCATAATATTGTCCGAACATTTATTGATAAACATGTATAGTTCGTCGACGATCTTCTACAGTGTTCAAGGAGGCGTGACTTAGAAAGTTTGAAAAAGGAAAATCTTATAATATATTTTAGCTTTGACTTGTTTGGCTTATGATAATATTATTAAATTTCTTAACTCTTTATTTCATATATACGTCTGTTATCACATTTATCACACAGGCGACCAGTTTAGATCAAGATCACCTAGTAAATCAATGTCATCTGATCAGTATTTTACACTTTTTTGTCACAAATAACCTAGTGAATCTAACAGGGAGAAGTGTCGGTCGTGATCAGATTACACGGATGAGCCCGTTGATCCGGAAATAAACTATTTTACCATACTATACAATTTTTCTTAATGAATAAACGTTAAAATGGAACTTCCACGGTTGAAACCTTGTTACTCAAAGCAATGATAGACTGCTAAACAGGGTTTTTCCTGGGAATCAGTAATGTTCACATGGTGTTTTCAGATAAAGAAATTTCATAATTCACTTTCTAAAATATTCTCTCAGTATGTTTACGGGCCATTGAATGACAAAACTACTTTTACTTTGACTATTGATTTTTGCATACCCATATATGGTTATTTAGGCGGCGACTGTTTTGTCAGTTACAAAAATAATTTCGACCATTATATACGTTATAGTTTATTTTGAGGCTTGTATGAAAAACTAAACCGTCGCCCAGCTGCGCTGGGCCTGACCGTTTAATTTTCATACAAGCCTCAAAATAAACTATAACCTATACGTAAAGTTATGATATATTTGTTACATTTTACACGCGGGACTTTTTTTAATTTGTAAAACAGTGATTTAATGTGTGTCATGAATTTCACCGATGCATAATAGTGTTCCCCAGTTAAAATAGTTTGTCCTGATTTTCGCCGATGCATACGAATGCGTGAATGTGTGTACCGATTTCAATGCCTAGAATTCTGCGGATGCGTTTTAAGTGTGTATATAGTTCATTTTTGACGATGCGTTTTAGTGTGTCCCGATTTAACCGATGTAAAATATGTTACCCTGCTTGCCAGTATAATGATCATTAGTTTGCCAAGATTGTCATTTAAATTACTTCATTCATGCTTTCTTTCTTTTCAAATGTTTCTTTACAACTTCCTGTTACTGGTGTTTTAGGAGCAATAGCGTCGAACATAATATCTTAATATTAACAAACTATACACTTTGATTTTAGTTATGATAAGAAGTTTTATAGGTTGTAACTTTAGATTAGAGGTTTGCAAAGTTATGACATGTTTCACAAGTATATCGTACACAGACAAAAAGCATTTAAGGAAATCCTTTCACTTTAGTTATTTAAATTAGTTACATTAATGTAAATGCATTTAGCTGACAACAGCAGAGAACACTCCCCAATGCTTAAAGTGTATATCTGCCAACATCCTTTTAAGAATTACATGGTAAAATATGTAGATTTGAATAGGTTATATGAATTATATGTATATGTAAAATATGTGAACTTATACTGGTTTCAAGCATACGTAATATTTTCATGATGAAATTTTAAAAAAATCATAAATATTATCCTGGAATGAGAGATAGTTAAATCATTCGATTATCTTAAAATAATGACGGCGTTACATTAATTTAAACAAACTGAAACAAAGTGTGCGTTCACACTGCCATCAGAACCCTATAATTAAGTCAAATTTTATCCTTTAAAACAAAATATACAAGTATTTTTTTTGGCTTGAAATTCTTAATTTTAAGATTATTTATTTTATATATATAGATTTATATTATTAGTATAAACTAAACACTTTATTTCAGGAAAAGGAAAATTAAATTTAAAAAGTCTTAAGTATCATCCATTGATAAAGTATAGCCTAATTTCAATTCTAGCTTAATGGAAAAAATAAGTTTAATTTCACTAGTCGTTATATCTCACTAAAGCCCTAACAACCAGACAATATAAAATGGGAAAATTGTCGGAAAGAAAGGAAAATTCCCTTTGGGGCTGTAAGACTTTGTTGTGGAAAGGGAGGTAAATGTTCAGTGCATAATTATGAAAGTTGTCAATTAAAACTCATTTTGATATATAAAATGACTTGATAAATAATGATGACTAACGGATAAAGAACTCGGCGAAAGCGAATCCTTTCTCTATGCAGAATTCAATATTCAAATGAGCAACTTGTTACGACCTTACGACGATCTCACAGTATGGAAAGTATGCTGTACAGGTCTTGAATGTACTTAATTCAAGGGAAGTAAATGTTGAATGCTTATGTTTAGTAAACTACATGAAAAATATAACACTTGGCATGCGTTTGCGTAAAGATACACCACAGAGAATTATCTGTCTTCTAGCAAATACATATGTGTGCTAATGCTTCAGAAGGTCTTCAACGTGCCCGCTAGCATCTGTTTTAGAGCGACTTGCTTTCTTTAGCATCTGGTTTAAAGGATATTCACCGTGTCTTCTAGCCTGAAACAGAAATTCCCATGTTCTTTAACAAATGAAGACATGTTTCATTTGGAAATCCCATTACCTAGCACTTCTTTTCAGAAGGCCTTCACATTCTCCTCTGGCAACAGTCCCGTGCAATTGTTCATGGCGGACCCCATATCCTGCTTCAGAGGAAGTTCCCGTGTTCTCTAACATCTGTTTCTAAGGACACCCCATGTCCTGTAGCATCTGCTTAATGAGAACACCCATTGTCTTGAGGCATTTGATTTGGGGACAGCCTCTGGCTTCCTAGCATCTGATTTAGCAGGAAACAACGTTTTATCGGTCACTGGCTTCCACCAGCTGCTAGATGTGGGTAATCTCATTTGTGTAACGTCTTTTGGAGCATTCACTTTCCCCCTCGCACCGTCACCAAGGCCTGGCTTAAAATTGGGATCTTAAAGAGACAACGGAACTATCCTCTAGATAGACAGAGGTTAAGATTACATACGACTTATGTGCCCGTTATCGCCATAATTATTATAGAGATACATAAAGGATTTGTAAACTGTTAATGTCAGACGAACCTTAAGAAAACATTGGGCGTAATGAGCAGGAAATACTTGGTTTCTATAAAACACAGACATCCGTTAAAAGTTGCACATCAAATGCAAACAAGGCGGCACTGTAAGTTAATGCTCTGTCGACAGCGGAACTCATACTGACAACGTACATTTAAACATAATCCGTGTCTCGCAGAAGTCAACAGTATGATCTTACGAGTTTGTTTATTCAGTAGTATTTAAGTGAAGGGAAGTTCCAAAATCTACTGACCTATGATAAGAGTTTAGAAAATTATACAAAGCAGGTAGAAGAAAAACTCATTGTTTTCGTTTGTTGTTGTTGTTGATGTTGTTGTTATTGTGACAGTTGTTGTTATTGAGACAGTTGTTGTTGTTGTTGTTGTTGTTGTTGTTTTGGTAGTCTATGGGCTATTTAGTAGCCTAAATTCCAGGCGATGATAAGATTCCACATACCGGTATTACAAAACATTTAATAATGCTGCTGGTCAACAGATTCTCTCACTATGAATATACCAGGGTAAAGGAAATATCATTCCATGTAGAAGAAATGCTGAACACGACCACCTAGTTGCTCGTTTGATTGTGTCACGCTTGCGGGTGTAATTCGGTCATTTGTTTGTGCTACAGAACTAAATGAAATATGTTTTGTTTTTAAGAAAATACTTTTTTCACTTCGTAGTCATTGAGATTACAAAATCCCTTTTTACCCTTTAAGGCTTTCACTTCTTCTTTTTAGGCAATTACCTCAAATTATATTACTATGAAATGGAAAGAAATGTCACCATGCTTGTTGTGGTTTTATTTGAATGAAGAAAATAAGTGTGATTATCTCATTTTAAGATCATCAAACTCTTACGCGCATACCATAAGCATCTAAATACATTCAACACTGAATGTATATTAAAATGGTCCTAGAGCTATGCATAATAAATACGAGTAAATACTTTTGAAGGAAGCTCATTTTTCTGATTATTTTTATTAAATATTCATCAAAATCTTTGGATGGGTGAGTCTCTGTGGCGAGGAAGATAAAGAAGTTAAAAAAACTCCGAAACATGGGTTGAAGGTTATAAAACTGAGATTGGAAACCAGTCTCAAATCTCAAGCATCTGATTGGCTGAAATGGCGACCAGTCGCCATTTCAGCCAATCAGATGCTTGAGATTTGAGACTGGTTTCCATGCTCAGTTTTATAACCTTGGGCAATGATGTTGATGCATCAGTCACAATGATGTGATTAAACAAAATGCCAAACTCCTCTGTATCAGATAGTCTGCAGACTCTGTTCAGCGACAGTTATGTTGATTCTTGATACACCCCGACGTTGTAATGAAATATTTACTTAGATGTTTTCATTATTAGTGTAAGTGCTTCTTTAGGTTGTGGTAGTGGAGGTGGTATCAGTAACAACTACAGGAAGAAGTTAAATGAGTAGAAATTGGTGTGCGCATTTTCAGTAGAAGCAGCAGTGGTTTGCGCTCTAGAACTAGTGGCAGCAGTAGTAGAAGTAATAATCTGGTAAATTGATTAGCAGTAGTAGTAAAATCCTTTGTATGCCTGTTGTTTTTGACATCATCGTGAAGTAGAGGACTATGTTGAAGAAAATCCATGGTATGTGACTGCGAGGTTTAATTGCAGGGCAGCAGTTCTTTCACTTCGTAAAAATGGGTCCCAAACCACAGATTTGAAATCAAATTGAAATGCATAGCACAACATATAAAGTTTTAACATGACATTTACAATTTATGAATAGAATAAAGGCTTACATTACAGAGCATTAACCTAAAGAACCTGACCTTAAATGCATTACCGTTGATCCATTTACTATAGATAACAAAACCTTATTTCTAAAGTTTAAAATATTCGTAATTTGTCGGTCAAACGTGCTTAATCATTAAGTATGGAAATCAAACCGTTTAAAGTTATGCCTTTACTTTGCGTAGTGGGATAACATGCACCACAACATATATCATTAGAATGTTCGCGATGAGCAGATGGCTGTTGATCGCGAGATTTTTATAACAGAGTTACCTGCTTGCTCTGCAGGGAAAAACAAAACCAAATGAGACCGGAAACCATCGGCAGTCTCCAAACTGACCAATCTCAAGATAAGGTGTAAGACCTGTAAATAGACTTCCCTATATAAACTATAGTAAACATGACATGTTTCAAAAGGCTGGCAATCATAGCTGGTACCATTTTAATAAGGGCTAACTTACATGCTTTTAAAGCTCATTGTTTCTACTGTCCATTTCCAGCAAGAAAAGTAGGGGTCATGTATCAATTAACAGAGATTTGACACCTTGAAACCCGTGGTCTGTTTTTTTCACTTCTGTGTGAACTTCAAAACTGTTTTACATATGCCGTCCTAAAACCAGGGCCTTTTTTCATATACTGCATTTCCAAACATAAATTTGCTATCAGTGTGTCAGTAAAAGCATCTCATTTACTTAACATGTTCCTTTCAGGCAATACTAGCCATTTAATGCCCCCAAAAGGCAAAAAAATTGGGACTATTTAGTGTCAGCCATTGTCTGACTAGCCCGAGTAGGAACATCCGCTGGACTATTTACAAGTAATTAGCCTATAAGAAAACTTGTGTTTTTCAATATCTTATATTTTCTGTTTTTATTCAATAATATGATGTTTGCAATATATCTACCAAGTTTCAGCTTTCAGTTAGCAAAAATGAACTCAATATGAGGAATTTTCCAACACCACCTATTCTGATACGCGTTTGCGGCCAAGCGGCTAAACCTAAGAATTCATTTCTTGCTAATAAAAATTGAAAAACATCAAATTTCTCAAAAACATGGTTATGAATAATAGTAAAACATCTCAACTAATAAAAGCAACTGACTTTTTGAGCTGACACATGCAAAATGGGCCACACAGGGTATCGATTGTGGCATTTTTAAGGCAAAAACAGTTAAAAATGACCCCAAACCTAATTAAAACCTAAGTTTGCCTCCTGTAACACAGTTATACTGATTTTTGACTTTCAAGTTTGCTTAAAATTGGTCAGCACACAATTTTAGTGGAAAATAACATTGCAGACAATATAAATATTCAAATGCTGCCCTCCACTTGTACTTCTTATAGGTGTAAGACCTGTAAATAGACTTCCCTATATAAACTATAGTAAACATGACATGTTTCAAAAGGCTGGCAATCATAGCTGGTACCATTTTAATAAGGGCTAACTTACATGCTTTTAAAGCTCATTGTTTCTACTGTCCATTTCCAGCAAGAAAAGTAGGGGTCATGTATCAATTAACAGAGATTTGACACCTCGAAACCGGTGGTCTGTTTTTTTCACTTCTGTGTGAACTTCAAAACTGTTTTACATATGCCGTCCTAAAACCAGGGCCTTTTTTCATATACTGCATTTCCAAACATAAATTTGCTATCAGTGTGTCAGTAAAAGCATCTCATTTACTTAACATGTTCCTTTCAGGCCATACTAGCCATTTAATGCCCCCAAAAGGCAAAAAAATGGGACTATTTAGTGTCAGCCATTGTCTGACTAGCCCGAGTAGGAACATCCGCTGGAAAATTTAAAGTAATTAGCCTATAAGAAAACTTGTGTTTTTCAATATCTTATATTTTCTGTTTTTATTCAATAATATGATGTTTGCAATATATCTACCAAGTTTCAGCTTTCAGTTAGCAAAAATGAACTCAATATGAGGAATTTTCCAACACCACCTATTCTGATACGCGTTTGCGGCCAAGCGGCTAAACCTAAGAATTCATTTCTTGCTAATAAAAATTGAAAAACATCAAATTTCTCAAAAACATGGTTATGAATAATAGTAAAACATCTCAACTAATAAAAGCAACTGACTTTTTGAGCTGACACATGCAAAATGGGCCACACAGGGTATCGATTGTGGCATTTTTAAGGCAAAAACAGTTTAAAATGACCCCAAACCTAATTAAAACCTAAGTTTGCCTCCTGTAACACAGTTATACTGATTTTTGACTTTCAAGTTTGCTTAAAATTGGTCAGCACACAATTTTAGTGGAAAATAACATTGCAGACAATATAAATATTCAAATGCTGCCCTCCACTTGTACTTCTTATAGGTGTAAGACCTGTAAATAGACTTCCCTATATAAACTATAGTAAACATGACATGTTTCAAAAGGCTGGCAATCATAGCTGGTACCATTTTAATAAGGGCTAACTTACATGCTTTTAAAGCTCATTGTTTCTACTGTCCATTTCCAGCAAGAAAAGTAGGGGTCATGTATCAATTAACAGAGATTTGACACCTCGAAACCGGTGGTCTGTTTTTTTCACTTCTGTGTGAACTTCAAAACTGTTTTACATATGCCGTCCTAAAACCAGGGCCTTTTTTCATATACTGCATTTCCAAACATAAATTTGCTATCAGTGTGTCAGTAAAAGCATCTCATTAACTTAACATGTTCCTTTCAGGCCATACTAGCCATTTAATGCCCCCAAAAGGCAAAAAAAATGGGACTATTTAGTGTCAGCCATTGTCTGACTAGCCCGAGTAGGAACATCCGCTGGACTATTTACAAGTAATTAGCCATAAAGTTTCGAGGCTGGTATTCAGACTTGTGTCGGTTTTTGGCGTTGTGAACTAAGCTAAAAGACCAAAATTACTCAAAACTTTGAGTATCGTTTAGTAATCCCACCTCAAGTAAAGCCGCTTTGTTTCATTAGTTTAAAACATGCTCTCAAAACGTTTCCGATTATCAACAAGCCCATTAAAAACTGACAGAATCAATATGATTTAAGTACTTATAAACCAATCAAAGCACTAATTGCGTTTCCACTATCTTTTAATTCACTGTCTTATTTTGAAAACGATCCAAAAGAAAGAGTCGTATGCCAATTATACATGTACATCTATTGCGAGTCAAACACTTAACTTTTTTTATTTTTTCTTGAGGGTGTAGTAGTTAATATTAGAATCAGCAACTTTGATGTCCAGTAATTCGAGAAACACATGTATTTAAAATGCATAAACACGAAACACGTAAAACAAAAGTCATTACTTATTGTACCTTCTAAATGCAAAACTGGAACAAATTTAGAACAATTTATATTTTAAGTGAATACGAGATTGTTCATTTGGTTCAATTCACTGACAAAGTTAGCTTCAAAGTTAGTATCAAATTTCTTTCATCTTCTATACAGTCATTGTGTCGTAAAATGTGTGTTTTCTAGCTTTGGTAACAGTTGCTGATAATTTATGGGGTTCATCTTTAGAAACAGCTTTTGTTTTGTTTCTAGGTCAATATGAGATCCAATTGGGTTTTAATAATATAATCCTTTTACCTCCATATTATAACTACATTTATATGATACGGAAGTGTTAAAGGGCCTCGAGATATGAGAAATAATTTCACGATTTTTACTCTCTTTTTTGGTCAATTTGTTGAAAATGTTTCTAGATTTTATCTTGTTTTTGTCAATTTGTTACAAGTCAAATTACAAAGTCAATGAATATGTAGCCTTTTTCACTATTTTTTTCTTAAATTGACTTAACTATGAAAACTGAAAATGTCTTTTGAAGCTTTTTTGTCCCTGATGTTTTGCAAAACTATATGGATTTTGAAACTATACATGTAACATTTCTGTTTTTTTAAAAGCTAACATTTGAATAAAAATCACATTTTAATGAGTATTTTAGGTATCCCATCTTAATTAATTTTATGCAATGTGACTTCAAGTTTTAATAATCTAAAACCCGTAACGTATATGGAGAATACTTAACCCAGATTAACTTGAGACCAGACGTAGCTGTATATTAATCATTAATATCTGGCAAGATGTTTCTTTGGAAGCAGTATGACTGTTTTTCATTTATAAAACACACATTGACAGTAATAATAATTTAGCAACAATCTAATATGTTACCATTTAGCTAACTTCAAGACACGTATGTAACCAGACCACTCGACTACACCGTCATATAAGTTATTGTAATATTAAAAATAATAACAACAAAGGTTTATATAGTGGGACTCTTTAAATGTTCACATTTGTTCCTTATTGCTTTTAATATAATTGAAGTCTTACATAAGTAAGTCAAAAGAAAATAGCAGAATTAAACAAACATCGAACAATTTCGTCACAAAAAATGTGTTTCATGTGTGCTTGATTTCCTTCGGTCTAACTCAAATATCTCTAATGTAGTTTATGGAGTTTTAATAAACCATCAAAATGTCTTTAGAGGTTTCATACTTTTGTCATTTTACAAATGTTTCATATTTAAACAGGCGTTACGGAAAAAAAACTCGCCTATCCAAAGGTATGAGCGGACAAAAAACAAATCTGCATTTAGAAATAAACATGCCCTTTAAAAATTCATAGAGAGATATGGCATGATACTCTAGATCTATCGGCAGCTTAATTTCTAAAATAAACTGCTTGTTTGTAAATTATGTTACCTTTTGTATAAGTTTTAGACCAATGACTATTTGTAACTGAATAAGACTCTAACGTTCAGACTAAATTAAAAATATTTATGTCGAGTTCCTTGTAAGTTTTCTTGCATCTCGAGGTCCTTTAACTCTTCCGTAATATAAGAATAACAAATACTTTGTTAAGTGAGAACTACTGATTATACACATTGATAGCCTAGGCGTGTTCAACAGTTTCCTTTCGGTTCGCCCTGGTAGCAACGCGATGGCTTAGAGGATACAGTATCAGTCTTTACATGTCAAATGTACCACAATCAAGTCAAAGTATGTGTACATTGCCTTCAAAAACGTTTCATTTACGCATATATTAAATTCTTCATATGTTGCAATGTGAACGATCGTAGAAGACGTTTTCTTCCACATCAATAATTATGAAATTTGATTTCAAGTAGTTATAAAAAATAAAAAGGAAGAAAACTTAATGAAAAGAAGTCCATGTATTTTTTTATCCAAGAATTTTCCTAATTTACAAAACTGCACCTCAGGTGCAATGGTTGACAAGAGGGTGATGACAACACAATCGTGGTTCGCACTTTATCACTATTATCAGCAAGGTAATTTAATTGACAACAATAACTTTACGATAAAATCTCGCCTTGTTTGGCTATTGCGAAACAGGCTTATCGCCTTATTCCTTATTTACTTCTTATGTTTATGTATGACCGGCTGATGAGGTGTTTGTGGGGGAGGTATCATAAAGGGCTTTAGCGACTGGGATCGGATAAGAAATTTCCAGAATGGGGTTCGTTTGTGGCAAACTTAGGGTAGTTACATGATAATTTCCCAACTTTTGGGCCAAAATCCACATAAAATTAAATATGGCTGCCGAAAAGGGGGTTCGATAAACCCTACCGATCCCCCCTCTGGATACGCCATCCAAATTCAAATGGAGTAGAAACTCTGAGACTGAATCCACTCCAGCGATAATGTTCTATTAAACACCCATGTTTACAACTATAAATATTCCAATTTCCATAATATCGAACGAGTTAACAATTTCAGTGTATTATGCATCATGCACCCGGCATAATATAGTTATCTAGCACAGATCTGCCTCTGTATCATGTTCGCCACGCCGAGGATACTGATACTGTCAAGATGTGTATCCTTTAAGCGATCGTGCGTAACGTTAACTACAGAGGCCTTCGGCAAGGCTGTTAAATAACGTACATTCATACGAGCCGTTAGTTATTGTCATACGGTTATACAAATCATATTCAGAAATATTATCATGTCGCGTATAATTAGAGGCGGTTGTGTCATTTAATGGTGTAAGAGCACGTGGAATGAAATATTTAATCTGTTCTATATCGTTAAATCTAAAGGGATATTTAATAAGCCACGGTCGATGGGATATTTTATGGAAGGTAAATGCAATAAACGTTACCGAATCGTTATTATTTTGTCTGGTTACTTGAAGTTTCAATAGTTTCAATATCTTTTGCTTATAATTTATATCTGTTCATGAATGCTACTTTTTTTTTTCGTTTCGGGCCCCATTGTGGGTAACCCCATTTATTCGGCAAAACATAATACAAATACATCATTTCTCACATAATTATTTGACAGTGCATAATTTTAGTTCCAAGGGTCTCGAAACCTCACTAATACATATCTGAGTATAGCATTAACAAAACTATGAAACTATAATAGAAACTAGTCGCTCCCGTCCCCCCTTCCCCCGTATGGCGGTAGATTTCAATTAAAATTGAAACTTTACATGTTTGTATAAACTTCTATGTTAAATACTTCAATGTGACAGCTCTAATTACAATATAACTAGAATGAGTAGATACATTTACTGTAATAAAGTAATAACTGAATTACTCAAGTTTGATATTTACTCTCATGAATGCTACTTTAGATATATCAGGATATTTTATTGAGCTTAGTATAACATAATCTTTAAACGGATAAAAGTTTAACAATACTTTCAAACATGAAATAAAACAAAGTTGCAACAGTATGTGACCCTGTTATCAATAAATGAAGCATTGTTTAACATTTTGATTGATATTTGAGAGATTGCCTATCATACCACAATGTACTGTCAATACACGCATTACGTGTCGCGGGTTATCTCGCCAGTTATACCTGTCAAATTGTGCTAACCCTTGACTTCTTAACAAAACTAAAATTGAAGTGTCTATCGGTCACCTAGTTTAAGCAAACAACGATGAATCGACCATAATAATATAGTTACATTGAATTTAAACATGAATTTGTTAGATATAGTATTTAATATTCTGTAACATGTTACAATGTGTTTCTGTGTACATTTACAACAAGTTTATAATCTTACTATAGTAGTAAAATCATTTCTTTAATAGGATTTCGTAGCCTTAAGCTTTATGAATAACATTATTATTAAGAACTTCACGAACGAAAAGTAAATATTTTCGGAAATTTTGAGAAATAGTCTGTGCAAAAATTAGGAAAGTAACCTATGTTAAAAGCTAAACACTTAATGTTGTACGCATTGTGCGACAAGGTTCAAATCTTCTGAAATCTTCAATAATAAAATCGCGTTTGTATAGAACGGACGAACAAAGATAACATATATAATGACGATCACAAACTACGCAAATCAATAGGGATTTTAAAATTTTATCATTTAAAAATATCAATTTGCGTTTCGCAGGCATGAATGTTCAGTATCGATTTTAGAAATGATGCATTGTTCAACTAGTAAAGCATGCAGTATACCTCCGATAATTATATCTGTTTTCATTTTCTAGCACAACTGGGCTTTTGAAAGAGGAACAAAATATTTCAAAAGCGTGATATATATTTTAGTTCGGTTTATGACTAATGTGTAAGAAAATCTCTATTCAGTATTTAGCAGGATATTGTAAATCGATCTGGTAATATAGTACGTCTTGTTCTAATCCGAGATCTTTTACTTAAAGCCTGATTGGACATTACACAGGTCTAAACTATTTCTTATGTATCGAATTTTAGCATGCCGACTGACTAAATTGACTCGAGGCCAAATATTGGATGTATCTTTATCACTTTATTCAGAATAATTAAATATGAATGGATGAACAAGTGTTTGTGAACATATGTGACAAAGATTGAAATAAGCTATTCTCTACTAAAATGACGTGAAATAAAGATGAACTGTACTTCCGTGATACTGGATACCACAAAATGATCTCTGTACATGTATAAATAATTCAGCGATTAGTTGCAAGGTAAATTATTCATATTATTGTTTTTTTGCGTTAAAAGCTGATGAATGTATCTATAACATGGACACTTTCTTTAAGTTATAAACATATTTTATAGCTATAAAGATATACAAATACCTTTTTCGCGTAATTGGTAATTATAATTATTTATTTAAAAGAAAAACAAATTGATTTCGCGTGTTGAAAAATTTTAAAACAATCATGCAGCTGTCACATTCCATGGCCCAAGATCATAACTCTAAGATTGGACACCAGTCTCAAATCTCAAGCATCTGATTTAATAATGAATTCATTAGATATAATATTTAATGTTCTGCAACACGATACAATGCTTGAGATTTGAGATTGATCTTCAGATTTAGTTTTATAATCTTGGACACAGTCATACTTTGGAATCAGAAATCGAAAAAATACTGCTGCGTCATATCATTGTTTTACCGTTGAATACCTTTATTACAAACACATGGTACAAAAATCAATGTTCAGCTTCAGTAGCAGATGTAACCATTAATTGACAGATAATTGAACACGTGTATCAGGTTTATATCGGTATGGAGCTCTAGATACCAACCCTAGATCAGACATAGTGGCCACATGTGTCTGCCGCGTTTAGTGCACCTTTTTACGGCTAATAGACAAATTCCGACTTTTGGATACCGGGAGTTGAATGACTTCAAACAATGGTACCGACGGTGGTATAATGAGCTGCCTGAGTAACGCTTCATTTGAAATGATTACAGCTATTTGACCAATGGCGTGCTCTTTTTGCATATCCACAAATTGTATGGCATTTCTCAAATGAAACCTGTCCGATTTTGCCTGACTGATGATATATCTGACCTCTCCGTGTGAATACTACAACACAAACAGCAGCAGCAACAACAACAACAACAGAAGCATTTATTAGCATTTCAGTATTATAGTCATTGGCTAACGAACAGAGCAATGAAAGTCCAGCTATGTGACATACAAGTTAAATAATTTCAAACTAATAAGGCGATTCTGCAGTTTAAACTTGAGGGGTTGCTAACTGGTCATGTTTACGAATCGCTACTATTGAAATAAGTAACACACTAACATGTTACACAAAAATCACACTAGCATAATACACGAAAATGTCGATGTCTAGTGAAACTTTCACTACCAACTAACTAGTACGTTTAATGCATGCCTCTACTTACCTGTGTCTCATCCTATATAAATATCGCCCATTCAGGTCAATTAAATCGAGCAATATATGCAGATAACAAAAATAAACAATGGATGCTTTCAAATGATATGTTTTACCTAATTAATAAACTCGGAGTTGGTGTTGTTAAATGAACAAGACCGTGTCAACTGAGTGCATATAACACGACTGTCAACACGCTCCCACGTTCTCATTGAGAATGCATCTAGGTCATTATGCTAATGCATGTTGTTCGTTATGTAGGAAGTGCTTGCGGGAGTGACCTGTAGCCAGAAGGGCGGGGTCTATTACCTGTCACCGATAATGGCCTCAAAGTGGCCAAGTGTAATCAACCCGCACTAAAAGTTCCTTCACGCCATTGCAATCATTGTCATCTAGATTTTAGTGAAGAAATCTAAGGATGTACTAATGTTTGCAAGCTCAGTTTAGTATAATCCATGTTCTAATTACCAAGCACATACTAAAACAAAAGAAAGACAGTTTGCATGAGAACTCTGAAATTCATGGATGATATACCAAAACATCTCATACCTGAAATAAGTATTATGCTGGTCCACAATCATTAGTGCCAAATTCAGAGTTTAGTATGTATTTGGTAATTAGAACATGAATTAGACTAAACGGAATTTGCAAAAATTAGTACATCCTTTGATAAATACGTTTCTTTACTAAAATCTAGGTGGCAATGAGTATTTTCCCCAAAACTCATACTAGTAGATGAAATTTTAACCAGTTTTCGCCATTTGCAATGTTAGTGAAGCCTTTAGTATTCGACACTCACAGAAACGCGATTTCTGAATTGTATCTAATCTTGAAGTCCCTCGTTGTAACGTTGCAGAGTACAAACCCACTAGCTTTTATATAAACATGCGTAACCTTTAAAACTAAGTGTATAGAAGGCAAGAGTTAGAAACAGCTAAAACCCAAATGTTACACGTGTGTAAATAGGCAAAAAGTTAACAATTATTAACGCGTTTTTAACAGACAAAAATTGTCTATTAATTAATTTAAGTCATAGGTCTTCAAAGCGAGATCGGTTTGACAGGTCCGTACTGATGTACATCTGTACACTCAATTCATCAAATGCTGTGACATGACATTCTTCGCGTGACGGGATGTAATTTAAATTCTGACCTCAGAAAAGAAAACACTTGTCAAATAAATTCTATTAGCCATCCTTTTCACATTTAGATTGGAAAATTTCAGTGCGGGGAGGAAAGTATTTAGAGTTTAATTACGCATGGAAAAGATAAAGAAGGAGGGCACTTCTTTATGCTTTATAATTATATCCTTAAATAAATGTACATGTATGTATATGAGGTCTTCAACCCTTTCTGGGTTTTATCGCGTTTGCGACCATTGTTCGACTGATGTGGCGGCTGATCTGAATCTACACTGTTCGCCCATGGGATAATAGATATATATCCCACAGCGTATAGGGTAAATGTGAAACACTGAAAAAAACATTTCAATAAAATGTCCAAATAAATGAGAAAGAAGTTGATCATTTGCACGATAAATCTAATTAGATATGTTAGTTTGGCAAACGGTTCCTCATTCATTTAACAACAAATAGTAATATTCCTACTAGATCATTTGCCATTTTCGCAACGTTTTAGAGTTATAACCAAAAAAAAAGAAAAAATAGGGACAGAAGATTTTGCATTACAGCTATTCAAAATGCTTAAAATCGTAATGGCGTTTGTGACATGAAAAATCATTGCGTTCTCAAAAACTATTTCCGTTAACAACGCAATAATTATGTTGTTTTTGTCGCATATTTCCCTGTCACATAAATATTTAGCAACTATATTGTAAAATATTATGCGAGGTAACACCATCAGGGCTGCATAAAGCTGTAATCAGAGACCTATTAACATGTATCAGATGAAAATATTCGTGTTTTGTTCGCGTCTATTGTGATAAAACTGGGATCTCTTCGATTTTGCTATAAATGGAGTGGTGTTGGATTTCAATATGGGGTGTAACTTTCAAATTGCTTTGGCGGCCATCTCGATTCGTACTTTATGTTTAATGTACCCGTCTCTGCTTGTTTGAGGGTAAACTTTTGTATGAGCGCTATATTTTCTCTTTGAGATACATTTATTTAATAGGATAAAACGCCAAAAGTAATAAAGTCGTATTGATTGTTTTCGATAAATAATATTCAGTGTTCAAGTATGTGAACACACCTTTTCATCTTTGTTGACACTCGACCTCTCAGGGTTTTTAGCACTTCAAATGGAGAAAACGGGTGTGGTTTTCTGGACACGAAATGGGAACTAAAAACATTCTCTGTAATGTAAATTTATCTTAAAGAATGTAAAATGTCAGTAAGGTTCTTGTGCTTGAGAGAAATATTAGATGTTGAGATTGTAAATGTGGGATTTTCTTGTTGAGATTGCAAATGTGGGATTTTCTTGTAATACAGAGGATGATACAGTTTAAAAAGGGATAGAAGGTTTACACGTTTACTTTTTAGTCTAAAAGTGTGAAAAATGGTAGTATCAAATGAAGAGAAGATAGCGATCATCGCTGGATCTGTAGCCGGGTTCATCGTACTGCTCCTTGCGGTCATAATAATCACCTACTGCTGCCTCAGGTACGTAAAGCTTTTCTTTATAATGGGTCCGTCACGGGAAAAAGAACATTCGGAGAGTTGACGTCAATCCTTGAAATGACGTCAAACCGTTGTGCAGACGACACTAAATTATTATACATTGCGTGTTAAATATTATATAGTTATTTGGTTTCTTGACAGGGTGTGTGAGGATATATTGCCGGTCTGGGTGTAATATTACCCGAGCCGTAGGCGAGGGATAATATGACACCCAGACCGGCAATATATCCTCACACACCCTGTCAAGAAACCAAATAATTGTTTTATTATACTGCAAAGCCTTTTTCCGGCAAAATATATTACGAAAACATTGATTTTTTTATTTATTTCGCTTATTTAATTTCGAATGGCTTATTTCCCCGCTGAGAACCTCAAAATTTACCTGTTTGACGTCATTGATTTACCTGCATGACGTCACTACTATAGAGTTTCAGCGGACTATCGGTTCGATATTTATTTTGAAAATTAAAGAATGTTTCGATTGTTTTCAACTTTATTAACTTGGCACAATTATTTCTTATAAAAATTTAAGTAATCCATAAGCTTACCGCTTAATAAATTAAGAGATAGGCTTAAGAATGTGAATTTTTAACAAGATTCAAAACAAAATGGCGGACGACAACAAAAAGGTGGGAGGCCAGAGGGGGAAATAAAGGCACGTGCAGTTCATATCTACGGCTGGTCCGTAAATAAGGGTGTACATCAACGGCACATTATCCAATCAAATTCAAGAAAATTTCTTTGCAGTATAATAAACCATTATATTGTCAAAATGTGTAACAAAATCATTTTATTTACGAAAAAAAGATCTTTCCAAATAAAGAAACAACCAAATTTCCCAAAACATACAGAAAACATTGTTTCACGTGACGTGCGCCTTGTGGCATAGGAACATTTTAAGAACAAATGTTAAGAACCTTAGAACCTCTTGTAATATAGGTCTTATTCTAAACAGCCCATGTATCTTTCTTATGTTTTTTACTAAATTTCTGGAAATCAATTCATCTTATGGTGTGTGCTATTATTTGTATTACTCGAAACGATACCTTTAGTGAAGCTGTTTTTATCAAACTAGCTATCTTAACTTTGCTCAACTTCAGACGCCGCAGACGAGCATCACGGAGATCGAACGAGAAACCTTTCCGGCATCATCACCTCACACCGGATACAAGCCTGAGTAAAAACAGCGGTCCTTTACCAAAACATGGGGATCTTCGTCCTCTAGGTGACCCTAGACTGGACCCCAGATTGGACCCTAGACTAGATTCACGTCTTCCAAAAGTTGGTAGCAATAATCTGTGGTTCGGTAATCCGGCACTGTACAGTGCAACACCGTCACACGTTTACCAGGACATGAAAAGGAAAGGGAATAACCGACCTCCAGACGAACATCCGGGATTACCAGGTAAGCCAAGCATAGCACTGTACACCAAATTCTATTTGAAGAATCGTTAAAGTCTTATCTACAAGATAATTATAGTTCCAATTTTTTCCCGCCAAAGCCTGGTTCATCACGTTGCAGTTTCTTTAAACTCGCCGATATTCTATCGTTATGATAAAAACTTCTAATACTCAATTTCCTTATAAGTTATAAAGAGATGAATAATTTCCACAAAGAGGTGATTTCAGTGCCCAAGGTTAGTAAACTGAGCATGGAAACCAGTCTCAAATCTCAAGCACCCGATTGGCTGAAATGGCGACCAATAAGATGCTTGAGATTTGAGACTGGTTTCCAATCTCAGCTTTATGACCTTCGGGCCAGACCAACAACAGTTAAATCTCAAAGTCTCGTTATATATCACAGCAATAAGATACATTCCGTGAAATTTCTTTTTTCCAGTACCTCCTGGTCACATGGTATACCAGGGTGAAAACATGGGCCGAATTTATCACAGTCAACAGGTTATGCCGTCCGTGTACGACCCACAGTACCGCCTTCAGAGAACCGGAAGCTACATGGATCTCTACTCCTACCCTTACAGTTACGATCCTTACAGGGGTACGAATCTTTTTATTACATGTAACAGCGTTATGTTTCTGATCATTTTTATTTCATGGCTTCTATCAGTCTATTGTATCTGTAGCGCTGAGTTACACGAAGCTGAGAGGGGTTGGTTGAGCTGCGTTGAGAATCTTTTCAGATTAACCCCTGAATTTATCATCTGACTTCTTGAATTTGAACAGGGGCCGAATTTCCAGGAGCAATCTCTCTTCAGTACACTGCTTTAATGTTTTAGTTTAATCGTTTAACTTACGTTTAAAGCAATTATTTTAACTGGATCACAAATTTCTTCTTTCAGATAATTATTATTCCTCGTTTGACATCGCTCTGACTTGAAATCTGAACGTTTTTTAAAATAGTAGAGTAGGAGTGGGTCGAAGATTGTAATTTCAGAAATTGGAGACTTTATTGGATGAAATGGAGACTTGTATTCACCTCATCCAGTGGGAATCTTGAGATTTGGGACTGGTCCCTATCCACAGTTTAGGCCCAACTCGGGCCCAGAAAATCTTAGTTTAATGTGATCTGGCTTAGATTACATCGACAGTACATAATTATGATTCAAATAAAACGCTTTGATTATTTGTTTTACTCGGAACAAATTTTACAAATTTACTGATTATGGTCAAAGATGTGACTTCTGATGATTATTTTAACGGCATAGACGTATACCAGTTTTTGAACCGAACCATAATTGCAACAGCGAGAGCACCTACAAACAACAAATCCGACCACGGTCTTAACAACAGCCATTTAGAGGTTTTGACGCGCTAAGTAAAATAATTGTGAATTATTGTAATAGAATATTATAATATAATCGGATAGCCTTTGATATCATGCTGATAAGAAAAATGGGTAGATCAGACAGTGTTAGTATAGCACGTTTACTAATCAAAAACTACAGTTTGAAATCAAAAGTATACCGTAAAGAAATGTTTGAAAACATTTACCATAAAATGTAAATTTCAAGTTGTTTTTTTAATTCATATTTACTTGAAGTTGTATAAAAATGAAATTTGCTTTAAAACCAGTCGAAATATGCACGGTAATAAACACCGTCGTCAACTTTAATGGCGATGTCGTTGTATCATTATTCTATCATTTATGCGCTTCAAGGCTCCGTAAATATTGGACTGCAGCCTTTAACGTCAAAATCTAACTCTTCATTGAAGAAACAAACTAAGCAATAAAAAGTACTCTAAAGTCATCTTCAAGTAAACAATCCGTTTCAAACTTTATAACAGTTTTGTTAACCTTTAAACATCACCTGTGGTCTATGCGGGATGCCCGTCCTCTTCGTAAACCCACAGGAATGTTTTATCACCAAAGTTGAAAATTAATGACCAATACCGACCCACACACCTTTTAAACAACTGCAAAGAGACCAGATAATACAAGTTTAATATACTTCTGGCCTGTCAAAATTTATTTGATATCCATAACAGGGATTTCAATAGTTTTTGAAAACAAGGGGTCGTCTGACCCCCGTTGGAATTTTCAAGGGATCATAATCAGATTGTTGCGAGTCATATCTTGTGTTCATTGAACTTTACTATTTATAAAAGTGTTTTTGTTTTACATTTTAATATATTTTCAATGGTCAAATAAGTATTAAATTCATAATTAAAATGCAAAATACACAATATTTATCTTTATTATTGCAAAATGTGGCCATGTTTCCTAAATTTTCCTGCATCAAAATGACCCCCAGCTCAAAACCAGGTGGGGTCAAAAGTGGAAAAATCCAAATTTGCTTGCATCAAAATGCAAGAATCTGCATCTATTGAAATCTCTGAATAACTCAACGAGTCGTTAATCTCAAATGATGTAGTCTTCTTAGAGAAAACTGTATATTGCATCATTCGAAGTAGGTCACTAAGCATATTTTCTCTTTGGCTGAAGGTTATAAACCTGAGTCTGGAAACCAGTCTCAAATCTCAATGATCTGATTGGCTGAAATGGCGACCAGTCGCCATTTCAGCCAATCAGATGCTTTAGATTTGAGACTGGTTTCCATGCTCAGTTTTATCACCTTGGGGCCTGATTTTTGATTGTTAGTAATATCTAACTGATGAAATCTGTCATACTGTAGATTTTCAATCTCTCTTCTTGCTTCTTTTACTGTGTAGGAGGCCGCTGGGTTCTCTAATTAAGGCTTATCTTGTATTTTCTGTTTTCGAAATAAGAAAATGTCACGCAATTACTACGTATTCTTTCAGCTAATTTATTTTCTGATGCTTTACATAAATGTCGGAGACGAATAATTAGCCGTTGATTTCATCCACAAAGTATTATAAAAACCAATTCAAATATTAGAACGTTTTCACAGCGTTATGATTTTACGTGTTCACCGTTTGTATGAAACAGTCGAAATTGTCAAACTCAGTCTTTTAACAGAGTTGTTTCTCAAGTATTATATAATAAAGAAAGTCGCTCAGTTTCTAACAGATTACGCAATTAACACTTCCCTGAAACAAAATAACCCTAAAACAATGTAAAAAGGACTAAAATATGCAAAAGGTGCTTATGTCAAATTTATAATATCTGAAATCGGAAACAACCGCAATCGCTTTCAAATATTGAAACATTTTTTTAAAAGTTTGTCGCTTACCTTTTAATAAAGCAGTTATTCTTTTCCGGTTTCAGACATGGGAAGCTCTCGACCTATTTTAATGAACCAACCTGATCACGAAGAATACTGTACAGACCGGTACAGAGAGCGCGAAGTCAGACGTACGGGTAAAAAAGTCAAGCGTTCACAGAGTGACGTCACAAATCATTCTACGCGAAGACCTAAAAATAGAAAACAACGTAAAGAAGCTCCGTTTGATAGGGATAAATCTTCGCGATCACGTGATAGTGAAGACAGAAATAGTTATGACAGGCATCATGATAGACCCAGAAGAAGTCAAAGCAATGAACGGGAACTTAGCCACGAGAGAACAGTTTTTGCTGAGGTGCATAAACAAAAGAAACAAGCACCTCCGCCCCCTATGCCAAAACCAAAAAGAGATGTTCAGGAAAAGGAAATAGATTACTATGATCCGGAAATGACAGAATCTGCTACAGACAGTGCTAAACTCAGGGCTCTGGAGAGAGAAAGAGAGAGAGGTCGTCAAAGAGAATTAGAAAAAGCCGAACAGATCAAAAGTGAAAGAAAAATACATAGTGAATATGTTAGTGATAATCCTGGTTTTATAAATGACGATGGTGTGTCAGGTGATTTGAATGTCAGACCTTATAACTATGAAGGAAAGCCGTCAGTGTATGAAAGTTCAGTTGTAGCTAAGATGGCAGCATTGACAGATACTCCTAAAGCAACGTATGCAAACAGGCAAAGTATTAAAGAAAACGATCATAAACGTACTGACAATGCCCCGTCCACTCATGCTTTCCATGCTGAAGTTTCGAAGAAATTAGAACAATTACAGGACAAGAAGGCCCCCCTTGATATGTCAGAAGGACCAGTTGCAACATCCACAGGTATTATATTTGTTTATTTAAACGAACAAAATATCATAAGTGGTGAACTACAGAGCATTTTAATCCGGAAGTGCTGTATTTATTATTTACGGGAGAAATGATTTTTTTTTCGAATATCAAGCCATCTTATCAAGTAGAGCTGCTCGTACATTAACATAACTTCAGCAATTCTGTTTACCTATCACACTTTTTTCCAATTACATTTTCACCCTTGTGTGACTAATATATTGTGGTAAATTGATACATTAATTTATGCATGTTGTCGTTTTGTTGAGTTCTTTATACTTTAGAACAAACATTATATTTCATTGCATGTGCTATAGGGAACCACTCTAGGGCCAGTCGTCCGACCAGCGCAACCAAAGAACGACGAAGGTCCAGAAGAGGATCGAACGTCACTGACCAAGATGGTGAGATAATCATTGATATTTATCTCTTACCTCAATCGTCACTGACCAAGATGGTTAACCTCTTGTTGGTATACATATCTTGAACTCTTACACTCTTACCTCAAAGGTTAATGCCCCTGATTTTAATCTCTGATTGGTTTACACCTCTTTCACTCATACATTGAAATTTTATGACTTATGTGGTGGTCTCTGGTGGACGGAAAACAATGAACACAAGTATGAACGATTTATTAACAATTTATTGTTAATCAGTGTGATGTTGCGACAAGTCTGGCAGAATTACAGACAGTTATGTTGTAGAAGAAACTTCCATAAGACTTGTAACATTGTCTAGTCATTATCAGTATTCAAGGAAGTTTTTTGCATTTAATTTATTTTGTTTACAATCTCTTTTTTTTCACTCCTCGTTATTTATTATAGATGGTTTTCATTGCATCTTGACATTTTCTTTCATTTTCTAAATCAGTCATTCGTTGTTTCATGCAAGTGACACAGTCGCTTTTGCTCAAAGAACTTTAACTTACTTTTGTGGATTGGAATTTTTACATTTTATAATAAAATACAAGTAGCTTTATATTGTTTTATTTTCTGATAATAAATCATCAAAAGTATGTTGAACAAGTGGACGGAATGGATACTTATTCTGTTTCAAACGGTTCAGGTAAATACGTAGCACCGGTTAGCTTTTTTCATTAGTCTAGCTCAACAGTTTCAACACTTTATGCTTATCCTTATCCGTATTAAACATTTCTGACTTATCCAGTCTATCTACCGTGGTTAACAACAACAACTTTGCTAAACTATGTTTGCAGGTAATGTTGTAACGGAGCAGGCTTTCGGCTTCTTAGACGGTTACTCAGACGGAGAAGGGACAGACTTCATGGACAGCGGCAGTATCACACCCACGCATGTCAGGGGTGGGTATTCTCAGTTTATATTAGGTTTGGCCTATGCTCGACAGTAGATTTGATAATCACAAAAACCAATTGCTATACCATAAAACATTTTACCATTATTACATCGGTCATAAACCCGAAATATCGCCGTATACTCTTCAAACTTGAAAAGTAATAGGATACATATTTTCACATATTTTGATTTCAATGTTGTTTTATTTTTATCGAAACTACCACGTGTTTTAGCAAAACAGTGATATTTAGTCAATGTAGGGGGTAAAACCAAGTTAGTTGCGGATATGCCCTCAGTTGGAGCACTTAACCAATATTCTAACTATATTCATACAGCTGTTTGTCGAGTTCTCCACAGTCGTTGCTCTAAATAACACGATTTTCTTTTCAAAATTTTTGTTCAACAAGATTCATTGTATTTCCGAGATTTTGTTTAGTGCGAAGAAGTTTTAATTGTACGTTCGGTGTACATTGTAGTTAGAAATATTGGTTCGGGTAGCGACACAATTATTGTTTTACTTCTGGGATAGTCCTCAATGTACAAATAATTCTTCCAATTCTTTTTCTGAATAAATAAATATTATACAAAATGTATGTTATAAAGTATATAACTTCTTGTTTTCAGATCACGACATCAACTTATAACGTGCCGACGTCCACGGGAGATAACTCGAACAGTTTAGATAGGAAACTTGCCTGTGATAAGAACAAACTGATATCAAAATATCATTTGATTTGTTTGTGCATTAATAACTTCGGTGCCTTCATATTGCCATTAGTTAATGCATGAATTATTTATATATTTTCAACACTATATAAGTTCATTATTTAAGTTTATATACGTTAACATTTATGTCTGTTGCCCAGATCTGAATATCTAACCTGTTTCTTATCAATCCATCTTTGTTATTTCTGTTTTGGTCTTTGAGATTCTCATATTGAATTTATACAGAATACTTTTCTTATCTTAAACGCAATACAGTGTAACATTTTGTAATATCTCATTTTTCACATGACTACAAATACTTAAAACGGGTAGTTATCACATTTCCCTTGCGACGTGGAATAATAGATAATGTTAAACAGAGAAGCTTTTGCAAACTTTAGTAAATAAATTCTGTTCCTTAAATACATACATATAGTTCTGTTTGCTAAGTAAACATAATGTATATTTTGTCACCAAGAACAGAAACCTAAGTGGTATCTGTATCCAATCATTTTTGTGTAGTTTCAGTCATATTTCTTATCCTTGCAATAACAAATATGCAATCCATCTACAATTATATTGTACTTTTTAATTTTTACATGATTGTAATAAGAGTGAATTGTTTTTTATTTACAACAAATTCCAAAATAATAAATTCGATATTATCTGGAGAAATATTTATAATTGTCTCTTCGACACCTTATATTGAATGTGTCACCATCCGGCATCGGGATCCCTTAGTCTTCATGGTTATTATCATGGTCGGATGCAAGATTTCCAAAAAGGGGTTTGTTTAATAGTCTTATGGTAGTAACTTAAAATTTCCAATTTTTTCCAAAATCCCCATGAAACCTAAAGTTACTGCCCAAAAGTTCGAGCAACCCCACTGAACAACGTCTGGATCCGCCTTTGATCATCTTGAGTTTCTTTCGGGGACTGTCCTCCAATAATGGTAGTCCGAGGTCAAGCGCGATTTCTTATATTTATAAAAAAAATACTTTTTTACGAATAGCATTTTAGTCTTCGAACGCAAATAGATGTATACAGATTTTTAACATGCTGGCATTAATGCCGTCTCTACAACACTAAAGTGTTTTCATTATATATGTTTTATGTGGTAGCTTATTTGTTGGTATTTGAAGGCGAGCAGATGCATTATTAGACATCGGGGTTTAAGGTTATAAAACTGAGATTTGAGACTGGTTTCCCAGTTTTATAATCTTGGGTACGGGTCTTGACCTCAACTCCCGGTTCCAGGCATTGGAGATATAGAGTTATAGTTTTTAAATTGACGTTTATACCTAAAGTATATAGTGCTTTTCTGCCTGGTCTTGTCCGAATTGTGAGGCACTGTGCGAGTAAATGTACCCAACATTGAAATTATTTATGGTGGCAAAACCTTCAGGTAAGAGGATGGGTTTTGCGAAGAGAATGGTTTACGCATGTACTAAGTTGTTTTACACATCCCTCCATTCATGATAAAGTTATAGCCCAGACAAGATAGGAGCTAGACACATCATCTTGTAATGGTCGTATGGTTGTTAAACACACACGCACACATACAATGGAGAGAGAGAGAGAGAGAGAGAGAGAGAGAGAGAGAGAGAGAGAGAGAGAGAGAGAGAGAGATGCGGGGGAAGGTAATCTTAATAATGCAAACTAGCAATTACATTGTATCACCAGAATATCGCTTTTCAGGAAAGAGTTACAAGAGTTACCTTTTCAGCTTCACACATTACGCACTTTTTAAAAGCCGATTGTAAGTTCGCGTATATTAATTATACAACAAGGTAAACAAGGGAACAAATGGAAATACCCGAAAAGAATCTGCCGGATTCCCCCGTTGTAACGGAGAGTGGGAAAAATGTTGGTCAGTTAGGTTTCAACAAGATTTAATATAAACCACTCCACTCTACAGGGATTGTTCTTCAAATTTACCAGGTATACACATGAATAGTATAACATAAATATATATGAACGACGATTGATTGAAACGGAGAAATTAATGGTACTATTCAATTTATTTTATATAATAATAATAATAATAATAATAATAATAAATAAAATACTTTTTTTCTATTACATTTCTTTATTTTTTCAATTTAGCGCAAAACGCATCCGCAAAGCGAACAATATCACATTTACTGATTACCCGGGCTTAATAATATTGGTTCTGGTCTGATCCCATTAATTCGTTGAACATTTTTTCACATCGGTCGTTTTTGTTTAGACACACTTGAAAAATGATGTTATATAGAACATAAACTTCAAAACAAAAACAAAAAAAAGAAAACTGCACTATAAATAAATAGTTTGTTCACGTTCAACTGAATGGTAAATAGAACAAAAACAAAAGCTAAACAAGAGGGCCATGATGGCCCTGTATCGCTCACCTGAGTACAAAAGTACTTTCAGCTTTACCCCAGGGCCAACATTTAAATAATGCTGGTAAAGGGTCTCTTTACAATACTCAACACGAAATATCTAAGGTCTAGTCGCATTAGTTTCAGAGAACAAGGGGTGTAGTTTGATACTAGCAAACATTCTACATGTCTTCAGTTCTTACTATTTAGCTCTATGTAAAAATTGATAAGCCCCTGGGTCGGGCCAATTCGAGCCTGGGGTCATGATATGTATAAACGTGGTAAAGGTCCACAAAGTGATGTTACTTGTAAAAATTCTAAGCTCTATGTGTTATGGTTCTAGAGAAGAAGACTTTTACAAGATTTTTCCTATATAATTCTTTGTAAAATGGGCGACCCCTGTGGCGGGGCCAATTTTGACCCAAGGGCCATAATTTGAACAACTTTGTTAGAGGTCCATTAGACAATGTTTCATGCCAAATATCTAACCTCTGGCCATTGCGGTTTTGGAGAAGAAGATTTTTTAAGTTTTTGCTATATATTGATATAAGGAAAACCCATGACCTCTGGGGCGGGGCAAATTTTGACCCCAGGGCCATAATTTGAACAACTTTGTTCGAGGTCTATTAGACAATGTTTCATGCCAAATATCTAACCTCTGGCCATTGCGGTTTCGGAGAAGAAGATTTTTTAAGTTTTTGCTATATATTGATATAAGGAAAACCCATGACCTCTGGGGCGCGGCAAATTTTGACCCCAGGGCCATAATTTGAACAACTTTGTTAGAGGTCCATTAGACAATGTTTCATGCCAAATATCTAACCTCTGGCCATTGCGGTTTCGGAGAAGAAGATTTTTTAAGTTTTTGCTATATATTGATATAAGGAAAACCCATGACCTCTGGGGCGGGGCAAATTTTGACCCCAGGGCCATAATTTGAACAACTTTGTTCGAGGTCTATTAGACAATGTTTCATGCCAAATATCTAACCTCTGGCCATTGCGGTTTCGGAAAAGAAGATGTTTTAAGTTTTTGCTATATACTGATATAAGGAAAACCCATGACCTCTGGGGCGGGGCAAATTTTGACCCCAGGGCCATAATTTGAACAACTTTGTTAGAGGTCCCTTAGGCAATGTTTCATGCCAAATATCTAACCTCTGGCCATTGCGGTTTCGGAGAAGAAGATTTTTTAAGTTTTTGCTATATACTGATATAAGGAAAACCCATGACCTGTGGGGCGGGGCAAATTTTGAACCCAGGGCTATAATTTTACCAATCTTAGTAGAGGACCACTAGGTGATGCTACACACCAAATATCAAAGTTCTAGGCCTTACAGTTTCAGAGAAGAAGATTTTTTAAGTTTTTGCTATATATTGATATAAGGAAAACCCATGACCTCTGGGACGGGGCAAATTTTGACCCCAGGGCCATAATTTGAACAACTTTGTTAGAGGTCCATTAGACAATGTTTCATGCCAAATATCTAACTTCTAGCCATTGCGGTTTTGGAGAAGAAGATTTTTTAAGTTTTTGCTATATATTTATAAGGAAAACACATGACCCCACCCGGGCGGGGCCAATTTTGACCCCAGGGCTATAATTTGAACAATCTTGGTAGAGGACCACTAGGTGATGCTACACACCAAATATCAAAGTTCTAGGCCTTACGGTTTCAGAGAAGAAGATTTTTAAAAATTTCATGTTCAAAATCTATTTTTATCCTCTGTGACCTAGATAGGCAATGGACTGGAACCATTTGAACAATTTTGGTAAAGCTTCATGCAAGTAACATTCCTGCCAAGTTTCAGCAAGATTGGCCCAAGAGTTCAGGAGAAGAAGTCGTTTGAAGAAAAAGTTGACGACGCACGGACGGACGACGGACGACGGACATCAGGCGATCACAAAAGCTCGCCATGAGCACTTCGTGTTCAGGTGAGCTAAAAACAGACACGAAAACACTTGTAATTAAATCTGTGCCCAAGATCATAAAACTAAATATAGAGACCAGTCTCAAATCATTAGCATCAGACTGGCTGAAATGGCGAGTAGTCTTATCTAAATATCTAGAGTATTGACCTTTAAAAAACAGACAGATGACATATGTAAAATATAATAAGATTATCGTTCGTGATCAATATTTATTGTTTCTTTGAAGATTTTAAAACTCAATAAATCACTAGGACATCTTGCTGTAAGGATGAAGTATATTGCTGAACATTTTGCAAATCGTGTTTATAATTCTTGAAATAAACGAGCCTGTAAAACAATTTCGGAATCAACACAATCACAAGGTCGGATGCAAGATTTCCAGAAAGGGGTTTCGTATGTGGAAGACTTGCGGTAGGTGCATGATAATTACTAAACATCAGGCTAAAATCCGTACAAACATGATGAAAATTAAAATATTGCTGCCAGAAAGGGGATTCCAGTAATCCTACTGAACCCCCTCCCCCTCTCATAGGATATACTAAAACCAAATGATAGAAAGATAAGGGATGGAAACTTGGGCTTACGGTCATAATATATTTTTTAATATTTTGTAGAAACTAGCTGCATGAACAAAGAAAACAAAAACTGCTATTAGAACTTAACATACCCTGTCAAAATAAAATCCATTTAATAATATTATTACTTATCACTAAGTTGTTAAGCATGATGAGCGTACCTGTAATAGACGTACAATAGACCAATTAGCCGGCTCGTGATTAACAAACAATCACGTGTAACAATATCAACAATCACGTGTAACAATATCAACAATCACGTGTAACTATATCATCAATCACTTATCATAACCTGCCGATGGTGCAGATGACTAACAATTTGATACTTGGTGAGAAATACCATTAATTACGAGACCCGTCCCGTCGTCACCTTCCTTTTGTAGAAGCCGAATTATTTGATAATTAGATAATATGGTGTTAGAGTGTTGCTTTAAACACTGATTACGCGATAAGAAAACAACATATAAAATGTAAGCAAATACACACAAAGCCATACGTGTCTAAAACAGCTAATCTGAACAGTTTAAAAAGTTTGTTTTTGGATTCATTGGACATACAAGGAATAATTTATGATGGTAACATTTTTTGCCTTTCGTTTTTAGGATTTCTGAAAATATTGAATGTTTTAAGCAATTTGTTAATGTGATTTTTTAATTATATTTGTTTCCGTGATTAGTCCAGTATATGAGTATTGTCATCGTGATTTATATTGCATAACTGGAATGATAGATAAGTTCTAAGAAATGCTAAAACAAATAGCCATCTAATATGTATCTTAATGTTGTTGTTCTAATTTTAATAAATAAAAATGTTTAGTACAGGTCGATTTATCATAACAGAGTATTATGTGAAGTGAGAAAATGGCATCAAACTGAGAATTCACTTTTTTCTTTGGTTGTAAATGTTTTTCCTCTTTGTTGTTACTTTATCCTATTTTTGTTGTAATAAATCATATATAACAGCTTACCATGTTGTCGTTGTTCGTGCACCTACGTTATTTTTGAAACTGATGACGTCATCAGGCACCATCGAAAACACATGTGTTCGAATGTGGTCATCGATTAGAAATTAAACGACGTTTTCACATAACAAAGGTCCTAGTTCTCCGCCTTCAAAGTAATTTAAATAGATGGCAATTTCAGACAAATTGTAAAAGCGAACATTTTCAAACAGACCATCACTTTTATATTACGATTTCTAGACTTAAAGGAATGTATTTTGCTTAATGCTGAATAAATGCTGTTATTGTAACTTGCAGGACACACGGTATGCAAGACAGTGCACGTGATGGACAAACTGACCGGTGAGAGCGTTCAGGTGGACAAGCTGTGCTCACTTCCGGAACACTGTACCAAAGACCACGTGGGCTGCACGCTCACTGAATCCCAGATTGTAAGTAATTTGTTTTGTTTACAAGTTCATGAAAGTTCTTTTTTTTGCATATTCATACAATGATTTGTATAGTAACAATTCGTAAAAAAGCAACATTACGTCATAATGTAAGCAACGTAAGACCTTAGTTTTGTGTGATGCATTAATATTTACAACGTTTTATGTTATCAACAATAACTGGAACATGTAGAATTAAATGCATACAATTTGTAAAAGAACGTTCTATCTACATGGAGTACAGATGTTGTTTTTCAAATATCACTGCATCAGTTTAAGGTTCAGGTTTGGAGTGAACTGCATTAAACATAAAAAACACAATAAACATAATTAATATCGTTTCGCTCTCTGTCCGGCTTTATGATTTTATGGAACTACGATACCTCAGTGAAATCATTTTGCTAAATAAGCAAGTCTTTATCAATTTCAGGAGTGTGTATCATGCTGCGCCGAGTCGTACTGTAACGTTGACGTCCCCTACAACATCACGACGTCAGTAAAGCTGTCTCAGGCCCTCATCGCATCCTCGTCACATCACGTGACTTCCAGCTTGTACAGGACATCTTGGATCATCTATTTCTGGATTCTATGTAGTGTGTTGTAACTAATTGTAGTGTGTTCTTGCCTGTTGTAGTGTGTTGTGCATATAAATGAACAGTGCTAAAAGTGTTGTTTTACTGCAAACAAATGGACCTTTGATAGTTTTCTCTAAGAATTTAATTTTAATTTAGTGCTAAAAGGTTATGAAACTATGCATCAATGTCAATAAAATCGCCATGTAAAATTATAATTCTTGTTGTTTTATCTTTTATGTAGAAGCCATGTTCCAAGTTTCTTCTGGTACTACATTGGCGTAAATAGTGAGATAAATCCCGGAGTCACTTGACATTCACTGCAGCAACAAAAAGGCCCTACTGCCATTGATGCCAATGTTGCCTCACAAATTACATGGTGAAATGGTCTGTGTCATACGAAAAAAAACAGACTGATTCCGACCAGACAGTAGACAAAATCCGGTTGGTTTTTAGGAGTCTGTCATTAGCAGATAACTTAATAGAATAAGTATGTGTTCGTGCTTGCATTAACTTTTGGACCAACGGAAGTCAAGGATTTGTCCAATTTTCTGCCGATCAATACAAAAGATGTGGATGAATATGTTATTTAACACAAATGCTCACAGCGGTCCCATAGAACTTTCCACAGTCGATGTTTATTTGTACACTGAGCAGAAAAACGATGCTTATAAATAGCCAGTATTAATTACCAACTTTCATAAAGTATAGTTCGACCTGGGTCAGCAGATCTGGTCAAAATTGAAGTTGATTACCATAAGAAGACTGTAAACAATTGCATTCGTTTCTCTGAAACTATTACATAAACTCGAGACGAACTATTTCTATTTAAAATATCCTATGTTTAATATAAACAATGGTCATCTCACATTCTCTAATCTTCCGGTAACTTCTGAGAACATTCACCACAACTGACTGGAAATCGCAAAAGAATGCAAAATTTTATCTAAAAGTCAATATTTTGAAAATAAGAAAAATTCTGAGCATTTGTTTCGTCTTAATATTTGTCTAAAACATCTCCTCATAAACTATAAGCCTCCACTATTTCACGATCGAATGTTTGGGGATTTATACCACAAGTTAGAAAATTTTCAATGTGAACTCATGGGAAGAAGGTTTCATTAACTTTCAATGTGAACGCATGGGAAGAAGGTTTCATCAATTTTCAATGTGAACGCATGGACAGGAGGTAGTTTTGAAACCGGCAATATTTCATACAACATCCTGAGAGTATTTGAGGTGGTGCCAAACTGTTTTGCATCAGATTTCGGAAATCTACGTACTAAATAGACCCATTAAAACTAATACCTTTACAAGAGAAATAATAATCTTACGTAAATCCCATATAAAAATGAGGCGTCAAAAAGTGGAATTGTTTTGAGATATTGCTGAAA